>OZ059825.1:6969629-7159595 GCA_964057195.1 Orthosia cruda
CTGTACTGTAACTGTAAGATGTCTAGTTACCCTTCATAACTTGCCGGTCTGTTATGCTTATGATTATCACAATTAACATCATTGCAGTGTAAGATAATGATAAAAAATTCTTCTGAACATTATATTCCTTGGGTTACATCACCCACATGAGCGTGCAATAACACCAGAGCCTGACCTTTGACCGCTATTCATACAGGTACAGTTAATACAAACATTCTCCCATTAACTGTATAACTGCCGAATTAATCGCCATACAGATCACGATTACCTTACTTACGTTGAATTACGGCACGCCATAGTCAATATAGAGAAAGTAAGCCGGGACACAAAAAAAGCGGTGCGTGAGTCTATGCCCAAATTTGAAATTAGAGTGCTGTGAAAAAAATAGAGCTGTAGATCACGTAGGAACGCTTTTACTTATAATAAAAATTTCATACTTTTGATTGTAGGATTTGAATCGTGAAATATTGTGATAATTTCTAATATTTGGATTATTTTTTAAGACTTGTTGCGAATGGCTTTCCAGAAATACAGTGAGTAATAAAATAGGTACTTGTACATAATTTTGGTTACATATATATTTACTATTACATTTCACAATAACGTTTTCGCCCAGCCTTTCAATAATATAACTTTCGAACATTGAAAGTTTATAAAACAACAGACAGAGTTGCGTTATGCTAGTTGTGTGCTTCGTGGCTCTGTTCCATGGCTATAGATCGTTACTTCTTAAGCCTTTTAGAAATTCATTCAAATACATTATAATTCCCGATTGGACGCGTAGTCATTAGATCGACATTAAATGATTCTACAATCAAGTGAGATTATAAAAACAGCATTTCCATTGTAAGAGTTAATGTAAAAATAATGTGTTGTGGACGTTCGTTGCTTGTGTTTTCTGCTGTTGACGGTAACGGCTCTTGAGCGATAAACTCACTTTTGACCTTTAGAAGAAGTTCATGGTTCTAATTCTTTAGGTTTGTGTTCAGATTTTTTTGGCCGTTTTCGCGTGGTATGGCAGTGAATTTAGAACAAGTTCTGTGTATTTACAGAATTAGATTAAAACGTGGTAAATGACTATAGACAGTGTAAATTAGAAACGTATTGATTTTATCCTTACTGCCACATTGGTTCATGATAGCGTTGGTAATTATTTCTAATAGAATGAATAAGGTACGAAACATAACGATCAAAAAGTGTAAGAAATGAAATGTTCTGAGCTAAATGACGAACTCACTACTGGCTTCAAATAGAAATATTAAAGGTTACTAGGACAAGAATGACGAAGGTAATAATTTGGGCAAAGTGTAATACGAGTAAATGTCACACAAAATCGTAATGGACGATTATGTCAAAACTTATGGACAAGCAACACTACAAAAAAAAACAAGAAAGAATAATGAAAGAAAAGAAAGAGAGATTTGACTTGGAAGGAATTAAAGAGTTTGCGTAGAAATGGCTTATGTTATTATTAATAAAAACATAGTACAATTAGAAACAAATGTCTCCACAATATTGTAACATAGAAAGAAAAACATCAAAGCTCCAACGATTTCCCAACATCTCTTAATTAGGCTCACAGTTATGCACCCAGAATTCGGGCCCATTTCTCAGAAGAGCCATTACAATACATTTCAAAACGCGGAACTCGGTCATCTACATGTTACGTAACGTTAATAGCGCTTTATATTCCCTTTAGCTGCGTAAAAAGTAGAATTTAAGAATATAAACAGCTTTCTGGCTGGCCGCCAGCTTTCTAATATATTGTCCTAGAACTTATTTTAGGGATTCCACTATCAATATGATCCACATAAACCGGCTTTTGTTCTAGTATTTCGACAATTTGTAAATTAGATCCAGCTACTTGCGAATTCCTTTAGTTCAGCGGGTAAATCTGGCACTCAATATGCGTGTGCATTGTATTTATCTTCTCTATGATATATCTTTTGTATTTCAGTGAATTGTTTACGTTTGGACTGCCTGAAATAGACTGTCAGTGTATGATTGATCACCACGGGAAACATTGGGGCTAAACTATTATTTGCTGCAATCACACGCCAATGACGTCCTAACGATGCGTCACTAATCTTATCTCTTTTGGACCAATCGTTGTAATTTGTTTTGTCATTCGTTGAGCTTGATTTCATTTGTCTTAGTGCTTTCCTATCTTGCAGTGCCCCAACTATGACAAACCGGAAATTGTTCCATACATTTCGATACTGAATACAACCACTAGACCATTGCCATGGACTAAAAATTATACGACTAACGTGATGAATGCTGCCCATCATCCTGATGATAATATAGCACATAAGACTTCCAGAAATGAATCTAGTGAAGAAAGTGATGTTAATAAACTTAATCCTAAAAAATACATGTTCCAGTAGCAGGAAGTAAACTAAAAGCGAAACCACTAAACACTTATTAAATCAAAACATAACATATTCACTAATGTTTCGGATGCAAATTTGGAAAGAAACTAGCTATTACAATGATGCATTACGTTCCCACAGAATTACTACTGGCGAAGCGCCAAAGAAACAAAGTATTTTGTGGTGTTTGTTTTGAACCAATCTTGCGTTCATCCAACAAACTTCTATGTTGCTGTGGTGGTAGGCAGTTTGCTACTTGAATGTAAAGTCATCTTAACGGCATATTTACTTGAAGTTGTAAACTTCATTCGTCGTAAAATTATATTCAAAGAAATTGGCATTGGATTATGTGTTGATTGTACAGTGTACTATGAATAAAAAAATTGTCTCCGAACTTACTGCTTTCTTTGTGTCATTTATGAATATTTCCTTAGCTACCTATATCTTTTTGTATTTAGAATACTGCTACTAATTACTACCGAGCATCATCATCAACTTGTGATGCTGTTTCCATAGCAACTACAGTTTCAGGAAGTTCTACAATTATGATTGCATTTTTTCCTCTGCTGCTTTATTAGCTTTCAAATTCAAAAAAGAGCCTCGCATTCTATTGTTTTGTTTATAGCCTCGAGTTCTTGCAATGCTGTGCCAAAGTCCATAACTCCGCATAAGTCAAAACGAGTTAGGGCTGCAGGGACAAGCTTTAATGCTAACCCTACTTGACTGCTTCGCGGGATGCAACTGCCTCATAAATATTTAATATCACAATGCACCTTTTATTTGTTGTCTTCTTGACTACATTATTGCAGAAGGCGACGTTACCACACAATTCTTTGGAGTCGAGTTAGAGTGTTAACCGCAGTAAGGAAATGATGTAGGCTTTGTCGATTAAGTCTTATTTATAAGATTGTATTGCATTAAGTTATGTTGCGTTTGTGACTGGAAGATATTACTTACCTATAGTGCAACTTATAATGGTAGAATTATTATAACTCTTCTTGCAGAATGTTACCTACCAATCCTATTGTCCAAGAAATATCTGGTTTCAAGACGGCCTCAATTTTCTAGCTATTTTTATATCAGTGACACGATACTTCTGAAAACAACAGAGATTAACTATCTCTTTCCTCATTTGTGAACTACAATAGGCATCTCGCGAGTTGATGCATCGAGCTTGCCCGCCAAATTTCGTTCATGGACACTATGTTCTATGGGTAAGCCTCGGATTTTCACGGCGGTTTTTTTAACCTTGCTGCATTATGAAAATGCTTTATTTATGTTTTATTTGTGCAGTCCCACTGCACTATTCCGAAACCACTGCAACTCCTGAAAGCCAGAATCAGCAGTGGCGACAACCAGAAAAGCGCCGAGGCAATGAAACTCGACGAAGTCCCGGAGAATGAATTTAACTGTCTTGGAGCCCGCAACGAAATCAATCAGAAAAGAATAACGGAAGAGTAGGAAACTGGGAAGAGAGAACTTTAGAACTGGGATAAGCCCAATTGCCTAGCACCACGGATAAAAATTAACATTACTTTTAAAGTTACCGTGCCCTTTGAGAAATTGGGCAACACAGTGATCCACCACCAGCCACGTCCTGGCCAGCCGCATGCGAATTGATGGAAAGAATTGGTGGAGGTGTCGGCCCTTGATGGAATTATCCCACCTAAATTGCCATGAACATGCTTTTACTGCTAATGTATTGTTTGTGGTTATATCTAATGTTATTAGAATGAACAAGGCAGGTATTGTTCTGGTGGCAACTGGAATCAACCCACAAATGTGCAGCATTACCGGTAAGCCTAGAAACGCTGCGGTCGCGAATCATGCGGGAAAGTCAGGTGCCCCTATTCTGATTCGGATTAAAAGACGCGGCAAAACGTTCAGTTAACTTATGAAGTTATGACTCTAAACTCTAAAATAAGATGAGTTAGCTTAAACATTACTTAGAACTAAAATGGGATTATTCAACAAAAAACCAGCGCTGGCACATTCAGCGACATTTGTCTTTACACTCCTTTTTTGTCTTTTACTCCATGTTTGTAGCTGTTGTGTTGTGCCTGTGTCAAATAAATATATTTCTACTATTCTATTATATTCTATTCAAAGCCTATTTTAGTGTCTTTTGACAGGTTTGCAGGCTTAAGTAGTTTACAACAATACTATTCTTCAAGCTCATAATTCAGCTAGTATAATACTCACAACGGCGGTTTATCTTTGTCTATCTGAATTGGCTGCAAGACCCTGTGCAGTAGCAATTTTTGTGTCAATGTTGGAGGTGAAGATAGAATTGTATAATTGTCTCTTTCACTCGCTTACGTTTGTCGCATCGTCCTATCTCACTTACTCTATGCAATATACTCGATGACAAACTGTTTCTTGCGCAATGGTTGGCAGAGCCAACTTCAGAGACACAAATATCCATTGTGACTATTATAGCAGCAGGGACTAATATAATACACTTAGTTAAACAGTATATACCTATCTCAGCCACTATATGCAGTTAACAGAAAACTTTGTCATTCGTTCTCAATAATTGTTGATGTTTACACGTCTACTAAACGAAGTGTCCATTTTATCTATATATATGTGAGTACTATGTACCAACTGTAAATCTACCATTTACTGTACCTATGTGTCGTTCGTTAACTTCAGTGTGCCCTGGCAGTTGAGTGTGTCATGCTCTCTTTAATGTCTCTCTGATGGTGGCACATGTGTTGGGTCATTCGGTTCCCTTCATGATGGTTGAGCTGAGTGCCGATCCATGTGTCATGTTCGTGAACGGGCGCCATCAGTTGGGATTGGTCATAACTTAGCTGCCTCCGCTTGTTTTTAAGTATCTATTTACTGTATTTTTAATTGTTTGTTTTACTCTAGACGCTTTTAAGTGCGTTTTTTTTACATCATTCTCACATATATGTATTTTTCAACAAGATTATTGTAGTATTTGGTTACAATTTCATTCAAAAAACACATTTTTTTTAAGAGTATGTGTGGAGTTTCTTGTCCGTTCTTCTCCATAACAAGCTATATTTCCGAACAGAAACGGTAGAATCAACTATTATTACATGTAATTAGTTTTTTTGACATTCGAAAGTACCGCTAAATGGCCTAATTGAATAAAGAAATTTAGATTTTTTTATTTTGATTTTATCTGACTCTCGAATATACAAAACAAACTTCTAAATAAGCCACTTAATTTTCAACCAATCATTATTAAGTTACAGCTATCTAATCCCCTCCAAGTCTTCACACATTTCCCCTAATCCGTGAACAAATAGTTACCGTATCACTTATCGAGTAAGTGTGGAATGTAACACTCAGAATAAGTCCGCGACAACATTACGTTATGTCGTAAGGTTTCCGACCGCCACGGAAAAAACTCGCGAGCTAACGGGAAAATGAGGAAATTAATCCACTTTCGTTACGAAATCTACGGCGAATCAGAATAAGTACATTTTTAGGGTTCCGTTCCTTAAAAGGAAATAACTGAAACCTTATTGGATCACTAAATGATGAATTATGCTAGACCGTAGCGTAAAACTTCGTTGTCTTTCTGTCATGTCTCTGTGTCAAGACTTCAAGACCCATTTTTAAAGGAACCCGTGGAGGTATCAAGTTGAAAATAATTTCACATACCTACTCAGGTCCGTAATCCTTAAAAGTTTTTGTTCCGATCGTTGTATAGGCCATTCAAAAATATTACGGGCCAGCGTAAACCATTTTTCGATTCAGGGATCCCTTTGCGGTCAAATTTTAGTTAGAGTCAAGTGTCCCCCCCTGCCAGCTAAATGGTTGCTTTTGGTTATGTGAAAAAAATCGCGGCAGTAGTATATATAACGAAATTAAAAGGAAAACTATCACAGCTAAGTAGGCTTTACAAGTTTACGAGTAATAGTCGACCAACTAAGAAAATGTACATCATAAAGTAAACATTTTGAATATTGATGAATGGGAACAACAGTTTTCGAACGGCAAAGTTCATTTTGTCCCTTTCGTTAGAGCAATGTTCGGTGCTTTCATTGTTTATGAACTTCAGTAATGTAACCTAATTGTTTTGGTGGAGGTAACTGTTTGTACGGAACCATAGGTGCGCGAGTCCTACTCGCACTTGACCGACTTTTAATTTTTAATTAAACACACGCGTAGGTATGTTGACCATGTATGTGGCTCATTAAATGCGTATTTAATTGCGAACGCGTTCCATCGATCAGATTTTAACGACCAACTCTTGTGGCTTTAAAATAGAAGTGTAAATGTGTGTATGTGAATGCGAAATGTTATCGATACTAATAATGGTTTATGATACAGTGCGATGCAAACTCAAAGGCGGCTCGGAACACGAGGTGAGTCGCTGGTCAGTAACAAATTCTTGTGACAGTGGCGGTGATGGGTCGGATATTATGCAGTAAGTAGCTCACTTCACAGTCGCCGTTAAGGCGTATATATTCCCCAATATTAACGCAGTACTGGCCGTGCGTCCGCTCGGAGCCTGAATATCAATTTTGAACCTCCTTTTGGACAGTTTTGTTTGCAAAATTTTCTTCGATTAGCATATGTTTCAGTTATGAGGAAATTCTAGCCATCAATAAATTTTTGGGTAAAAAAAAAAATTAACATCCACGTCGTTTTGGAGGAGTATCCAAAGGTAGCGAAAAAATATCGTGTTGTAAATATTTTTAAAAGCAAAACTATTTGTTACACGAAAAACCCATGTTACACAAATAATGGACAAGATTTTTTTTCTATACATTCTTTTGACCTAGCCGTTACCGTTACTAAGGAGTATGCTTTAGAAAGTTACCGTTTTGAGGCACTAAAGCGGTGGAAGGCCCTTAAGTTTCAATATTACTGTACCTTCCTACTTTATTAGAATGAGAAGTACGCTATCGTCGACTTTTCTTGAATTTCTTTAACGATGTTTATGGCTTAGAAATTAATTAGATATGTCAAATTAATTAGACCTTGATTAGAAATACCGTTTCCCGTTGTTTATAATGCCTCAATGGCTATTAAAGATTGCCTGGTGGAAGGTTCAGGTGGAATGGCGACTCGGACCGAACACGATGCGAGACGCTGCGTAGTCAAAAAATCATGTGACAGCGGGGTGAGGGGCACATAAGCATTAAGTTTTAATCGACCTATATGTACCTACATGTCACATGATGCAAAATATGAGAAGGTAAGTAAGTTTCTTTCATTAAAGATTGCAAAATACATGTGAATAGAGAAGCAAGCATGTTTTCAAAACTTTCATATTTTGGACATTAAAAAAAATATATCTATCCTTTAAAAAATCAGACAAGGAACAAATTGACTCACGTACGGAACTTCGAACTAGTTTCAGAAAATAAAAAGAAACATCAGACATTCGTTTCATTTATATCTGCAATAAATATCTCACGTTCTACGTTGAAACTTGAAATATTTTACGTCAAAATAAAAGGAATCGTAAATCTTCTCTAAATGTTGACAGCCTCTGCACTTTCTCACAGATAAGGAGATCCTAAAATCACCAGCTTTATGACAGTTGAAGACTGATGGTGGAACAATGGAAGAAAGGTCTTAGTTTTCACTGCTGTCAAACTTTTGACAGTCAAGTGAATGTTGGTGTCTTTGGGTACCTACGCCGAATTAGCGATGCAAATATGATATGTAATTGTTCAAAACCACTGACCTTAATGATTATTTGCTTACTGACTATCCGTATCTGTTTCTATATCATCATCATTATCATTTCACCCGAAAGACGTCCACTGCTGGACATAGGCCTCCACCAGGCGTCGGCACATTGACCGGTCCCGTGCGTCCCGCAACCTTAACCAGGTCATCGGTCCACCTAGTGGCAGGCCTTCCAACGTATCGTCTTCCGGTTCGCGGTCGCCATTCCAGAACTTTTCTTTTTATATAATGTTAAAATAATAAGTTGGTATATTAAGTAAGTACACCGCAGTACCCCGTATAACTGCATCTGAGTATACAACATGTCCAGTGTTTTAATTATCTTATCAGAATAGATACACAATTGACAAACACGCTAATTGTACAATATCACTAACAATTAAATTAATTTATTGAAGTCTTCAAAGTCGCTAAAGGTCGTGATCACAGATATCAATCTAACTAGATAACGCAAGTCCCTCCATCTGTATTAAAACCAAGCGTGCCACTTTTTCACACACAATTTAAAAACAAATCTACTTACCAATGAAAGAAAACATTTCTAATGCTTCCGCCAACTTTTTCTATACAGTCTTTACAGCTCAATACGGCATAATTAGGCATTTTTCTAGATTTCAGTGTATTTCGGTGCCGATAATGCTAAGTGAAAGCTCAAATTACGATCATTGACCGTAATTTTACTCCTCTTTTTGACACAGGAAATCAGTGTCCGACCGAAACTGGTTTTTACGACTAAAACCGAAACTCCTATTCGGCGAGAGTTTCAGTTTCGGCCAAAACCGAAACCGAAACTTACTTACAAGGATCATGTTTTGAGGGAAAAATAAAGAATACGTTATTATAATCAGTCAGTCTTTATTTTTTATTTTTAAATTACATACCTATGCAGTCTTCGATGTTTTCACTTATTGGTATGATAATCAACATAACAACCCCTCATTTACGACAAAAATATTCACAAAAAAATACTCGCTTGGATGGAATTTAACGCACCGAACATGACCGATCACAGGCCTAGAACTCCCGAATGCAGTTTTGGTTTCGGTCGTAGTTTTGGCAGGTTTGCCGCCGAAACCGAAACTTGTTTTTTAGCCGAAAACGTAACCAAAACCGAACTTTCGGTCGGACACTACGCAAAATACATACAATCGCGACATCTAGTTAAATTTATATCTGTGGTCGTCATACTTGTAAAACAATAATATCCTTTTTATTCCATACACTTACCTAGTAGTAAGTTATATAGGCACTGGTACATAATTCACACAAAGCACGTATCTAAGTAATCGTATAATAAAGAGAGCTGATCATTGCAATCAGGAAGGCATTCCCACTGGATGTTACGTCTTTGAAAATTACCTCCTGTATGTCGTGAAATCGATTAGCCATATCTAATATATTACGTGTAAAACACTAACACATGCACACACTATCACAGTATTTCATTCCTAATGAGTTTTTAGCCAAAGGGCTAAAACAGCAACTCTACTAAGCTCTTAAAATTATACTCTAGTAGCCATCTACGTCCGACGGTGTACTCGTAGAATACCTGAGGCCTTAGTGCGAGTTTTTCCTCACGCTCACTCGTGATCTTCGTACCGGGGTTTACTACCGGTACGAAGTTAGGAACAAGTATTCTACGAGTATAACAAATTAACTTGAGATATATTAAAACTAAATGAAATCAAATGTAAAACTTTTATAAAAAAACACACTGTGTAAAGAAGCATATTACAAATTAGATGATTATATTCAAGATAAGAATGCTTGGAAACATACTGGTCCTGCTTCATAGGGCAATCTTTATTGTAGACAAAATCAAGCTGTCTATACACCGTGAAATTTAATTGGTTGTTTTCCCGCGGCAGAACGACTTGCCTTAAGGAGTACTTTCGAAGCATAGAGTTAAAGTAAAAAAATAACGATGTTTTTGTTTTAAAATAATTTAAAAAATATTCATCAACTCGAAAACGTGAGTTACAATAGTAACTTGTAGGTACTAGGTACTACTCGCGTCACCACCGGCAAAGAAAAACGATGCACAAGATAATGTTCAAACCAAAATAAACTCTCGCACGTAGTGATACGTCATAAAATAGTTTGCAAGGAACAATACCACCGCTAAGCCGACAAAGCAAATACCGATTTATTAAATGTTTAAAGTAAAATAAGCTCTCGCGTGTAGTAATACGGCATAAACGCCCGCGCGCGCAACGTTATCAAACGGAGCCGCCTTCGAACCTAATCCTTTTGACAGTGATCCTGACCTACTTAGCACCCGGGTCAACGCCCCGCTGTCGTTCGGCCGTAGATATCGGGAGGTATTACTATTGGTTCGTGATCGCTTTCGAGTTAAGTTTTTCACAATGTTAAATATGCCAGTTTTTGTTTCTAATATTTTACATAACTACGAAACGATTGTATTACATAGAAAAAACCATTTCGCTGCGGGAAAACAACCATTTAAATTTCACGGTGTATATTTATAATTGTAGTATTGTTTCATTTTTATTTTATTTTTTTCTTCTCTTTTTGTTTAAGAAATTGACGGAGACACTGTTCCGTTGTTGTTGAATTAGGTAATTTACGTGTGCTTGCAATATTTGTAAGTAGTATGTGAGAACCATGTTCCTATTTAACAAATGAATAAGTTTGTCTGTTAGTGTTTATGTAATCTATACCAATATTATAAAGAGGAAAGATTTTTTTGTTTGTTTGTACCGAATAGGCTCCGAAACTACTGGACCGATTTTAAAAATTCTTTCACCTATGGAAAGCTACATTATTCCCGAGTAACATAGGCTATTAATTTGACGGGAGCGAAGCTTCGGGGGTCAGCTAGTACTTTATATCTATGCGTAGTATCGTAGTGTCTAGGTGCATCATCCTCACGTATATGAATTAATGTAACTAAAAATCACTCACACATTTTTAAAGTGTGGAGATTCTGTTCCGTTCTTCTCCATAACAAGCTACTTTTCCGAATGGACAGTAGAATAAATTACTACTTTTAAGTTTAGACATTCACAGGTGCCGCTCAATGGCCTAATTGTAATAAAGTAATTTGAATTTAACTTTGGTACCATTTTAGCTGACTGACAGATCAGTAACCACTACATGAGCTAGTGATGTAACTCGTCCGACACGGCAGAGTATCTAAATTAAAAAAACAAACAAGACCAACTTCATCATTGTAATCATTTTAACCTAAAGACGTCCACTGCTGAACAAATAATACCCCCCCAAGTGTCGCTGCATGGACCGGTCCTGCTGTGAATCTGGCACCTAGCGGGTTTCTGCAGCCTTCACCAGGCCATCGGTCCACCTTATGGGAGTCCTTGCTACGATCCGTCTTCCAAGAAAATCTTGAACAAATAATATTATCGAACACATCAACAATCGAAACTCCAAAGCTACCATCTCTTTCATCGCTGTCACTAGAGCGTCTAATCCTAATGGTTTGACATGTCCAAAAGAGAAAGGAGACGTCCAAATAATTCGTTGTAACTCCCTTATTATCCGGCGGTGACAGCTGTCTTCAGATAGCTGGGGAAACAATGCACGACTCGAAAATATCGCGTCATCAAGATACGGAGATAACGGGCTGAACGTGCACTGGGTTCCGTATACGAAATAAAGTAGGCATAGCGAATTTTTGGCGTGATCTCACAATGTTTTTTCTTCTTATCCTCTTTCTTTAAGTGGCCCAACCTTAGATCGCATCTTAGTTCATAACGGCATAATCAGCTATGACATTAGACATAGACCATACCATAGACCTGACATGACATAGACCTCCGTACAAATTTTGTCAGATTTCATAGGGGAGGTATTACACTGGTAGCATCAAACATAGGGTCCTATCTAAAAAAGACAAAATTATCAAAGAAATGATTCATATGTTCATATTACATTATCAAATATGACTCAAAAATCTTTGGACCTAGATATTTTTTTTCTGATCTATGTGGTCGCGTTTAACCACTATATCGTCTGATGTTAAGCGATGATGTGGTATACGGTGAAGCACGATTACCTTGAATAAACCTATTCACTCTTGACTTAAACACCATCAGTCTTATTACAAAAAACGAAATAAACCTTGGTTTAAACCTGTACTATCAAGTCCAGGCTTATCTGCAAAACCATGGTCTAAATTTGTCCGTATTACAAAACTTAAAAAAACCGTGGTCTTCTTAGTACCGTCATTTGAACCATTGTCAATATATCAACCACAGATTAATACAAATATTATTCGTTCACCATAATATCATTCAATTGCAACGTTCCGTATGCCCAGAAATGAAAACGTTTTGATAATACGATAAGGATTAAATTTAGTTTATGAGTGTTAAAAATATTGAGACTTTGTTATTTTGCATGGATATAAACATTTGTTATTTATCGATTGAAGTTTTGTTTAGATTGAAGCAAATTAATTAAATTCTTAATAATTACTAATAATACATCTACGTACGTGTAACGAAACGTAACATTCTCGCGCGTTATATGAAACCATAACGTTAAACAAAACCATCGCAAGCTGAACAAATCAACAAAGTTAACTAAGCTTTGGAATTTTTAAGTTATCGAAGTCTCTAATAGAACAATTGCCTCTTTGTTAATAATATTTATAATAATATATTGTGATGGACCAACAAAAAATACGATCTGAGAATTAGAGTACCAAGGAAAAAGTAATATCCTCAATAATTAACTAAATCAACCATGTTAATATCCATTTTCGGGTAAAAAGAACACAATAGAGTAAAAAAGTTGCTATAACCTAAAAGAGAAACTTTGACAGATACGACTTAGACCATCGTTAAACTAGGGGCCGCCGAGGTTTAGCGTTAGACCATGATTTGGACTATGGTTTATCGCTAAACCATTATTTGTAATATAATTTTTGTGTAAACCACAGTTTATAGAGATTTAAACCTGGGTTTTAAGTTAAACCACTTATTGTAATAAGACTGCAAGTTGTAGCTAGATAGTGTTATAACACTATCATATATGTACACCCCGTTTTTGTGTTTTGATTTTGTTTTTTTTTTGGGTTTGAAATTATCCAATGACTTCTTCCACTCTGGGTAAGGCGGGAGGTCTGTCAGACTTAACTGTCTAAAACCCACCCGTATTCCTTCAGTTGCTTATATCAGGGCCGCGGTAACTCTCTTTCAAATTTATCTGTGGCCCATATATATATACCCCCCTTGGGGGCTAATATATGATACACTATCATATATCTAGGATCATACGCGTCCATATTAGGACTCAACTACCAACGTTCCAGTTTGTTGTTTTCAAAGACGAAATTATTCATATTAACATATAAATATGACTCAAATAAATATATGATAGTGTAATTCCCCCCCTATAAGAATGAATGGGCTGAGGTCTACCACGCATCGGCTCGGTGCGGATTGGTGAATCACATCATATTGCTTCGAATTTTTGGTCCTAGGTTATGCTGGTTTCCTCCTGAAGAGAAACCATTCATTGTTAACGTTTTGTAACCGACTTCATAAAAAGGAGGAGGTTCACAATTCATCGGAATCTTTTTTTATTTTATTTATTTATGTTCTCCGATTACTCAAAGAAGCCTGGACCGATTTCAAAAAATCTTCTTTTGTTTTAAAGGGTATACTTCCTAGTTGGTCCCATAGTCATCAGGTCAGGATCCGATGATGGGATCCTAGAGAAATCGAGGGAACTCCTCAAATATTATAGGTACACATATAGTGATTTTGGTATTTTCATCAACAATGCAATCATTTGCACTCAGAAAGTATAATTTGGTTCAGTGGGACTGATGAAGAAGACCACAGATGACCACTGGAACTCCTAAATGTTAAGTATGTCACGGGTATAAAATATCTCGAATAGTTAACCGACTATGATGAAGCAAATACTTATAAATGAATGGTACTGATGAAAATGGCACCATTCTGATGATGAAGCCGGAAGGTAGGCACTGGAACTCTGAAATAAAACAATGTAGGTATCCTGGTCGTGCTTGGGCTTATTGGAATCGCCATGAGATGTACTTTGGCCATAAATGATTATCATGTTAATTGGAGATACCTACCCAAACTAAAAAGAGATAAATAAAAAACTTTTAACAAAAAATCAAACCGACTTCGAAGAATTCGCCTATAATGCTTGCCTCCACTTATTTCAATATTAAACTATGAAGAAAGCCCAACTTCTGTCTACATTAGATTTTAACAGACGAATTCAAGCAATATGACCAAACTATGCTAGTTTTTATATTATCTGTGACCAAACCAAACAACATGATATTGACCCATCGTTCATTGCCATTGTTGTTGTTTGATATTGTTGTTGTTTATTGTGCATTGTTATTGTAATGCAGTGCGAGCAAGATATCAGTATCACTATTGCATAAGTTATTGAGTGAGTTTTCATTTGGTGATTTGTTTTTATCGATGTCTATTGAAATGTCCATAGAAATGAAGACATTTTCAATATCTTTAAGTTCAAGACTTGTTATTGGCTGACTGTCAAATCGAATGATTCTGTTCTGTTTGTTTTAGCTGTAAGTCTTCCATGATAACTAAATAAATAAATATATTTTAAACAAAACATTGCGGTAATTTAGCTATTAATAAAATATAGCCGGTAATAGCTTCATAAATTTTACAATTTAATGCACTCAAATAGGAAGTTGTTACAAATGATCCATCGGCTTACTCTTGCGTAACGTAACGAAACGGAATCCTAACGATTTGAGGGTATTATGATCTAATAAGAAAGTGGTGATCCATTTTGATTAAGATAATAAGAAATAGTTTCATTAAAAAGATTAACATAATGCAGTGAAAGTATCTATAAAAAGCTTTCAACCATAAGAAGATTTCAACGATTAGAAAGAAATTCTTAATTATTGTCTTTGGATTGACTAATTCGGACTTGAAGGCAAACGAAGTAATGTGTTGACGAAATAGGAATGTATAGTTCTTAATGAATAATTCACTGCTTTCGGACGCTATAGTTATAATTACCATAAATATGATTAAGATACTGCACAATTTGATTCCGCCTAGACCTTTCCATCATCGGACTACAAGACGTACGGCAATGCACCATCGGTACATGGTGGATATCCCACCCATACTCACAAAGCGTTTTGCAAATACTTTCATTGTGTATACAGCTAAGAAGTGGAATTCCCTGCCGGAGTCTTTGTTTCCTGATAGCTACAACCTAGGGGTATTTAAGTCAAGATTGAATAGGTTACTTCTAAGCAAGTGTGCTTCACCGTCGACCACATCATCACTTAACATCAGGCGAGATATTTGTCAAAAGCGAATATAACAGAAATAAAAAAACTTTTTGCAAAAAAATACCACCGACTTCCAAATACAAAACTACAAAGTGAAAAATAACTTAATTTTTTGAAGTCGGTGTCTTTCGTAGGTACCATTTTTTTGCGTTATGGACACCGACTTCAAAAAATTAAGTTATTTTTCACTTTGTAGTTTTGTATTTGGAAGTCGGTGGTATTTTTTTGCAAAAAGTTTTTTTATTTTTCACTTTTTAGTTGTACGTACCTAATAGGCAAGTTAGTAAGGGAACTTATTTCGCCAGAATAGATTTCATGAAACTTGAACATAACCGGTGAAATGAGAGGTCTGCTTACCCCTTAAGAGCGAATTGGCGTGATGTTATGTTATGAAATGTTATAAACAACAAACAGACATGCGATTGCAGCAATCCCGAGAGATTTTCCTTTATTTATTGAAGAGTTCTGTTGTATATCTCCGAAGTTCTTCATCAGATCTTCACCAAATTAAAATGGGACCAATTTCGGAACATACTTTTTCAAACAAAAAAAGAATTTTCAAAATCGGTCCACAATTGACGGAGTAATCGGTGAACATACACAAAAAAAAAAAACAAACATGAAGTCGAACATAGAACCTCCTCCTTTTTGGGAAGTCGGTTAAAAAATTACAACCGACTGCCAAACAAAAACACTGCAAAGTGAAAAATAACTTCAATTTCGGAAGTCGGTGTTCCTGTTTTCGTTTCTTGACACCGACTGCCGAAATTGAAGTTATTTTTCACTTTGTAGTGTTTTTGTTTGGAAGTCGGTTGTAATTTTTGTAAAAAAGTTTTTATTTTTCACTTTTTAGTTTTGGTACATAATGGACCAGTTCCAAAGGCTAGCTACCTATAATGCCCAAAGTGAAGCCAGAATAGATTAACCCAATAACATGAAACTTAAACAAAACTGTGGAATGTGAGTATACCAGGGTGAACTGTTTACACCTGCGTACCCCTTTAGAGCGTACCAGTGTGATATTATGTTATGAAATGGCGTAAACAATAAACAGACATGCGATTGCAGCTAACCCGTCATTTATTGAAGAGTCCTGATGTATATCTCCGAAGTTCTTCATCATATCTTGATGAAAATTAAATGGGACCACATGACAAGCACCAGCGTTCAAATAAAAAAAACTATCATCAAAATCGGTTAAACCCAATAAAAAGTTCTGAAGTAACACACATAAAAAAAAAATATACAATCGAATTGAAAACCTCCTCCTTTTTGCGAAGTCGGTTAAAAATAAAAGACTGCATTGCATTCAGAACCTATATATGCAGAGAGTGAAAACATCTATAGGTACCCACGTGCACTGCAAACCAACAATTAATATGTATTTAGCGCTTGATTTCTGCTAATAGTTTTAAGATGACAGAGACCAAAAGATTGAAAACGAGTTGGTGAGTGGTTTGGCAACCATTTAGCGATTTATCGTGTCAATGGGCCTAATTGAAGAGGAGGATAATAGTACATTATGGTACAAGTGTGTAATGTTGGTGATTACCGCTGAGGCGCCATTGAGACCCGAGCCGTTAGGTGAGGATCTTAAGAGAGCCGAGGACGGTAATCATCAATACACACGTGTATCATACGACGTTTTTCAACACACTTGTGAAGAAAATAATACTAAAAAATCATTTCCAACAGTGAAAACGTGTTGTGATTTTTTTTTCGCAATGGTGGGCAAAATTAATCAGTTTTCCTAAGCGCGCGCATCTAACAATGGCGATCGCCCATAGACGAAAAATAATGAGTTATCTTTTTTTTGGCTTTTCGCGGATAGCGTATTAGCCACGTACAAAATGCAGAATTTCAAGTTTTCTTTATTACAGACAAAAACAAAAGTTATATTTAATTGAAAGTTTTATTTATTAAACACGTACAAGTTGAAATTATCTATTTAAATACGAAGTTGCATGAAATGTGTTGCATTTGTACTATTGACCACGACCTTTTTTGTATCCAAACTTTTTTAAGAACAAAGCAACTCAACCAATAAATTTAATAAAAAAAACTCTTTATCTCACTTGTGAATAATAGTAATGAAAAAGTCACAGTTTGATAACGGTTGTCATTATGTGCCTAATTGCGGTGAAATTAGAGCCACTTTATGAGCAAGTGTGTTGAAAAACCATTTCACTTGAATCATCCTTATCAAAATAATCCTCCATCAATTATACTATTTCAAATAATCGCTTGTGTGACACATTATTTTTATTTTTATGCCATTCTGAACACTTTCTTTATCACTGTCACGTTGTTTATTCACGCGGCTGCGAGCGTGGATCATGGGTCTTGTACCGAATCTGTAATGACGTCACGGTTTCACGCTACAAGGCAAATCGGATCAGACCTACGCTACTTTGATTTGTAGAACTGTTAGATGCCCGATTTATATCGGTTTTGTGTGACATCAAATACGACATGGGTGTTAAGGGGTCGGTGGATCTTATCTGCAGTTGCGAATGTTGCGATTACCTTACACTTATGATGTGGTCATGAATAGTGATTATATGAATGTACTGAGGTCACACACAGAATACATGATCTATTTAAATAGTAAACGAGAAAAGTTAGTCAAGTTGTACGAAATACAACAAGTGACTGTTGGATGGAGAAGGAGGCCACAGAAATGATGGATAGATTTTGTGAGGAGAATGATATATATACAAGAATGAGGAACGAATGATAGCGTGACGGTGGACAGGATGGAATGGAGAAACAAACATGTTGCGTCTATTTCAAGTTACAAGGACATGAAGAACATGATGACAGCCAGGCAAAATAAATCGGAAAGTTTTTTTTTCTTTATTTATCAATTATAAAAAAAGATACAGGTTACCAAAAACCACTAAGGTTTAAACTTGTGCTATCGTGAGTATATTAGTATGTTTATGTATGTGCTATATATAAAAAAGAACGCTAAAAGCGATAACAATTAATAACAACTCAAACTAGTTAAAGACCTAAATATTATTATTTAGGTCGTTAACTAGCTTGTACCACAAACATCTCTGCATTATGTAAATAATACTTAAATAATATTGTTTAAGCTTCAATTTTATATTTTTATCTGTTAAACAATTATTTATTTCTGAGGGTAGACTGTTAATAAGTCTCGGTATAATATAACCAGAACACTGACCCCAAGTATCATGGGACAATGGGCAAGAAGATGTGGATGACGGTCTATCAACATTTCAAAAACAACACGTGAAAATTAATTTGAAGCCTTATAAAAAAATTGCTGATGCTTTTCCTATATTTCTGCTCAGGCCGTGAAAAAGGCATTTCTAAAGAGGCCTGTAAACGGGCTATAAAAATTAAAAAACTTGCTGGCAATTTTGTTGAGCAATATAGCTCAGTATATTTGCAAATTAAACCCTTGCTGCAATTTCATTGTGCTATACATTGCCGGATGTTGTCCAGCAAGATAGTGCAACTGGGTTGCTGAGGAATTTTGGTCGTACACGCGGAGCAATAATTGCGGCTAGATCTCAGGAGTTAATGATGATTTTTACTTATGCCACTTCGGTCGTTACATGAAACTTCGCGGCAATTACGGCCCAAGCATCCTTCTTAAGGTTACGAACTTTATACGCACTAGCTTTTACATCTCATAATTCAGGACGTACATGGATTTCGTTGATACATTTCAAAATCTTTTAGTTTGGGCACTCGGCCATGACGAACATAATAAAATCAACAACGGATGCAAAACAACTTCACTAATCAGGCAGTGACAGGACGAGGCAGGGGGAACCCGGTGAGGGAAAAGAGATGCAGCTTTATATCAGAGCAAAGACGATATACGGCTATTATTGCAGTAAAAAGTCAAAGCGGGGTAAATCATGTGCAATCTAGCCGGCTAGACATTGAAACATGCGGCAACTATGAAATATCTCGGCAATATCGCCGGGCTACACTGCAAGATTGCAACAATTGTTGCACTGTATTGAGTGATATAGTTGGCAACTTGACGGCTATACAATTGCAGCAAGAAGTTGCCAAAAAAGTAGCCCGTTTACAGGCACCTTAAGGTTCAAAAGGCAACAATAATACAAAATCCCATCTAAAGTCCCGTTCGATTCAAATTGGTCATATACAATTCGGTTGATCCACTTGAGCGTCCTTAAAACATAATTTCGGTATCTTATCGTGTTCGAGATGTCGTGACTGACGGCAGTATGAATTTCAATCATCTTCTGTTTTTGTCGATGATCTCATTTCATCAGGTGCCTTATGCCTATTGACGGATGCAGTTAGGCGATTGCTTTCGTGAATAAGTTGGTCTGTGTTCTACTTTGAACTCTTTGATGACTTGCATGTGTACTTCTTGGTTGGCAGTTTTTAACGTTGCTTTGTGATTGCTTTTAGAATTATATGAGCTACTTACATTCTTGAAGCGTTACCCTCGTGGCCTATTCCTAAACCTTGGATTTTACCAGGAAAGAAAATAAAAAAAAAAGTTTTTTTATTTTTTTATTCTGTCAGTGAAAGAAATTTCGAAAACGCTTCTGTACTGCCAGAGACTACCTCCTACATACAATCAACTTTGGGCGATTTTTAACCTCCGACGGAAAAAGAGGGCTTTTATAAGTTTGACGTGTGTACCTGTGCGTTTGTGTATCTGTCTGTGGCATCACAGCTCCTTAGCGGATGAAGCGATTCTGATTTAGTTTTTTTTTGTTTGAACGGTAACTTGAATTGATGGAAATCGGTTCAGCCGTTTAAATCTTATGGGCGTTTTACTCGGGGTTTGAATCGGGGTATTTTCGCAAGATTTCGTGTTATAATTACGTGTTCGATAGATTGTCGATCGAAACGTGTCTACTACTAGATAAACTATGTAGTTTAAAAAGCATGAAATAAAAATGTGTCGGGGTTTTTTTTAAGTTTTACTTGTAATACTTATAAGAAGATTAGTCTAGATTAAGATTTACTTTGTTCTAACAGTATCATCTAGCGCAGGGATTCCCAAATTATTCTGGGCAAGAGACCCTTTTTCCAAAATTAACTTAAGACCGCCATAAACAAATTACTTCAAAAATCCGCTTAACGACTTGCCGAGTTTTTCATCTTGTACGTATTTGTTTACGCTTATCGACTTGTTCAGTTTTTTAAAAGTACAAAAAAAATCCCACTAAAATATTAGTCCTTTTTAAAACAAGTTGGTACACGTAACACAACTTATACAGTATCTTAAATTCAAATAAGTATCTTCTTAGTTTCAAATAAGAACTTGTGTTAATTAATAGGGGTCGATTTTTAGACCTCGTCGGCTCCCAAAATCAGTTTTCGTTTATGCCAATCACTTTTTTCGACCCCAATAGGCACTTTGGGAAACCCAGATCTAGTGTTTCCCAAGTCCCTAGTGACCTCCTTGCCTTTCTCTTTAAAAACCAAAGCAGGAATAGCAAGGCTATTAGAATTCCATCTAGCAATAAAATTAAACTCTTTACAGTTATTTGCCTCGGCAAACGATTATATAGAAGAAGAATATTACGAGTGTTTCTTTTACGAAGAAAAGCAATGCACGCTTTTCTTTCGCTTACGATAAAAAAAGTATAGAATAGAAATCTCGATACCGCTCTCGCTAACGCAATACACAGAAGCTAGCCATAGTGTATATAGTCAGTAATGCCATTATAATGTGTTTCCATATTAAAATTATGAATAATGGTCTACTAGATTAGAACGTACTTATACGTAATAACGGGCAATCTATCACAAACTCAGAAGAATTGCCTACTTAAGGCCGTACCCTGACCAAAAAATCAGCATGACATATGAGCATTCCTATTGGCCTAGCGGCACTGGTGGCGCATGAATTACAGTAGTGAATACGCCCAGATTTTAGAATAAAATCTTTATAAAATCGAATATTGGACTATTGAAAAAAAAATCTTACAAAATGTTCGTTATCAAATGGTCTATCCATTAGTGTTAGTACAAAAAAATATTAATGAAAACTTTACGAGGAGATGCATGCTATCAATAATTATTTCTCATGTTTATTGTTTTGTTGGAAGGAGATTAGTGAAACATATACTACATTTAAAAAAAAAGAAATCTACAATTTTGGAATCATTAATATGTAGAAATTTTTCCTTTATTTTTATTAGTTGATATTTCATTTTAAATAACGAGTAGATAGCTCCTAAAATCGGCTAGCTCGGCGTTTTGCTCGGGGTAGCGCCTTAAATTGCGACAGTCCGCTTGTCCAAACTAGTTCTATGTGTTTTGGCAGACCATAACTATCAAGTTCGAAAATGAGTCCCTAAATTTTCTCCTTAAGAAACCAATATAAATTACTGGAAAATATATATTATCCTTTCCCTTTTCTCCCGTGGCTTATCCAAACATGAGTTTTTTCTGGATAAAAAGAACTCCGCTCTAGTGTAGCTTTCTATCGTAAACGAATCAGCCCCCGAACCATGACGTATCAAAACTAGTATGATTCGACTGTGAAATAGGGACATATGTATACAAGACAGATACTAGATGTAGATGTATCTGACTTGTATAAATATGTGCCTTCTGACAGCACTTTATCATTTCAGCCGAAAGATGTCCACTGCTGGACGTAGGCCTCCGCCAGGCATCGCCACAATGACCGATCCCATTATGCTTCTCGCATCCAGCGTCTTCCCGCAACCTTAACCAGGTCATCGGTCCATCTAGTGGGAGGCCTGACAGCAATTACGCACACTAGAAATAACCTTGCTCTAAGAGCTTATGGTCACCCCCCCCCCCCCCCCCCGGAACTTTGTAGGAAGTTCTGATGCGTTTACGAAGATTCTTTGTATCTCTACTCCATTAAGTTTTGGTCGTTACAATCCCTAAAAGGTTGATCTGATAAATGAAACAGTAGATATCGTTTTGAGAAGATAAAATAAAAAAAAAGATACTGGCTTCCAAAGCAAAACACTAAAATGTGCAAAAATAACTTTCTTTTCGGAAGTCGGTGTCTTTGGTACATCTTGTTTTATCATTTTGCATGTAATGTCATCATTTGCATCATACAATGTTAGTTTACACAAAATATTTCCAACGTATATTCTAGGGCATGAATATCGGAATCTTGGAATCTCGTGATATCGGAACAAAATCACTGATATTTCAATTCCGATACTGAGTGATCCAATATCGGAATCTCGGAATCATAAAAATACCATAATTTGCTCCTTGTTAAACGTCGAGCGTGAACGAGCGGTTAAGCCCTTTGACAACGGTGATTACCAGTGGTCGGATATTCTGTTTACTAATCGGGCGCTTATTTACTTAAACTTCACTTCATGATAAAAATAAATGTGCCTTGATGAATCCCCGGATTACAGTCCTGATATTGCTAAAATTGTACAAGTAACAATGATATTGATTACGGTTATCCGTAGGCATTGAGATGCTCGGGATCGGCCAATGTGACGACATTTGGGGTAGGCTGATATTCAGTAGTGGACATCTTTCGGCTGAAATGTGAACATTAAACATTTATTTTCTGGATATTTATACGTTATCCTTTTTCAGAGAGTCATGACTTATATTGTTTCTTGGCAACAAATGTGCAGTTTAGTTAAATAAGCGCCAGATTACACAGTCACTGGTGATTAGAGAGAGACACAATAGAAAATACGATTATGTCGCGGCATAAATGTTTTTTATTGTACTGAATCCAACTTTATACCGAATTTGTGCAATTACCAAAAAAATTGCGGTATTTATCGAAAGTCTGCAATTCCGATAATAATATCGGCATTCCGATATTGAGATACAATATCGGAAATTAATATCAGAATTGAAAATCTTCCGAAATTACATGCCCTAGTATATTCATTTAATTTTCTGCCCAAAAGACATGCATTCCATTAACTGTTCCAATTAATTGAATTCTTCGAAACTCAACAAAATATTCCCAACAATTGCCACATGGAAGCCGTAAAACTATTTTATGTAGGTAAACATATGCACTATTCAGGATATCTTTATCTTAATGCCTCTATAAACCATGGTTACACCATCCTCTTGGATCGGGGACAGTTTGTCACCTACTTGCGCAAGCGCATGTTAGCATCAAGATGGTGTTCTAATTAACTAAGTAGCACGTTGGGAAACTGAGATTTTGGAATGGCGTTTTAATGTAAACAGTTTCACCATTTCTGTAGAAGACCATACAAAGATTAATGGATTGTGTGAAAAATTATGGGGTTGGAAAGGCGGTGAATATTGAGATGATGCCAAACGTAGTGTAGGTAGGTGTCTTTCGTAGGTACCATTTTTTTGCGTTATGGACACCGACTTCAAAAAATTAAGTTATTTTTCACTTTGTAGTTTTGTATTTGGAAGTCGGTAGTATTTTTTTGCAAAAAGTTTTTTTGTTTTTCACTTTTTAGTTGTACGTACCTAATAGGCAAGTTAGTAAGGGAACTATTTCGCCAGAATAGATTTCATGAAACTTGAACATAACCGGTAAATTGAGAGATCTGCTTACCACTTAAGAGCGAACTGACGTGATGTTATGTTATGAAATATTATAAACAACAAACAGACATGCGATTGCAGCAATCCCGAGAGATTTGCCGTTATTTATTGAAGAGTTCTGTTGTATATCTCCGAAGTTCTTCATCAGATCTTCACCAAATTAAAATGGGACCAATTTCGGAACATACTTTTTCAAACGAAAAAAGAATTTTCAAAATCGGTCCACAATTGACGGAGTAATCGGTGAACATAAACAAAAAAACATTCTTGAAGTCGAACATAGAACCTCCTCCTTTTTGGGAAGTCGGTTAAAAAGAAAACCAGCCTAGTGTGTGTCGGACTTCGCACATTTAGGGTTTATATTCGTATTTGTAAGTAAAATATCCGTAATACTCGTAATAAATATTATTACCAAATTTCAAGTTCAAGAAGCATTACAACGCTCTCCGTGTTCAGTATAATAATGCGTTCAGGGTGCTTGGGGCTGTACCCGCACTGTAGTGCGTCGGGGATGTTCGCCGACGCCCGTGTCGACTGTTTCTACACTACGACGATGCGAAAACGGTGCACATCTCTGGGGCGCAGGCTCCGGAACACCTCCAACACCATCCTGAGCGTATTTGCAAACAGGTTTGATTGTCAATACATTAACCATTGTTATATGATTACGACAAACAAAGAAATAACTTAGAGGCAGGCGTATTATTAATAAATTATATTATATATAATTAATAAATTTTATAAACTAAATTAAATTTTAAAGAAATGATTTAGCTTTTATATATATTATTTAATTAATATTTTTTATATATATTTACTGTGATATTTTTTTTTATTTCAAATGTATATTATAATATGATCTTAATTGTATTGAAATAAATGAAATTTGAATAGATCAATAGAGAGTTAAAAAATTCTTCTGAACAAAATGTGTGTATATCTCCGAAGTTCTTCATCTGATCTCCACTAAATTAAAATGGGACCAATTTCGAAACATACACTATCAAACAAAAACAGAATTTTCAAAATCGGTCCACAATTGATGGAGATATCGGTGAACATACACAAAAAATTAAAAACATACAAGAAGTCGAACATAGAACCTCCTTCTTTTTTGAAAGTCGGTTAAAAATTGGGAGAAGGGCAGGAAGATGATGCATTTCGTTACTTCAGTGGACAAGCGAGACGCGTTTATAGGCTCGAATTGGAAGACCATTCACCTGAAAGGTGCAACGCACCCACCTGGGCGATTGGTCCGGAAATATTGTAAATCTGAAGGTGTAATCAGCAATCAGGTCGTTTTGGAGATAAAAATAATTTGACAGAGAGAAAATTTGATAATCTTAATATAGATAGATAATATTTAACCGTAATACAATGTCCTATCACAAAATCTTTGAGATAAAGGTTGGTAAAATAAATACATTTTTTGGTAGACAATCTCCTTTCAAAATCATGTCAGACAATCATAATAGAAAAGATGCCACTGCAGCCTACATCTTCGAACAAGAGGTCAGGATATAATAGACACAGAACATGCAACATGTCAGAATTGGTCACACCTCGTGTGCACGCGCATACGGCACGCAAATGGCACGGATTGCCTGTCACGGAGTCGTGACACATGAGGTCAGGTCGATTGACGGGGTTTTTGACAGGTAGGAAGAGACGGTGTTGTAAGGCTTGTACAGCACAAATATTTTCGAATTAAGAAAGGACCAAGAATTGAGCCCTGCGGGACTCCCATTGTTACTATAGATCCCTCGCCAAACTTCGTGTTTCGTCATTTGTCGGATTTCTATCAGTTGCCCTGCACTTGGTGCAGACCGGATGCTCTCAATCAACTTGGAAGTATATATAGAGTTGTTAATACTCTTTTAACATAATATAATTTATTTAGAAAATGGGAGGAAAGCTACTAAAGCTGCTTTTTTAGAGCACTATATATTTCACACGGTAATCAAAACAAAACAACAATAAATACTTAGTTCTGAATTCAAATGATTATAACGATAAAGCTAATAATTGATGGACATGGAAATTTGCATTCGTTTGTATTCGGCAATACGATGATTGCCGAGGGACATATAAGAAAATAGCTGAACTGTACCTAGATATGAAAAGGAAACGAGAATTTGTCAATCGTTTTATTTACTCGTACTTAGGAATCTTATGTACTAGTGAATAAAATGATTCTCCATAATTTATGAGGAACGGGATTAGCTGCGAGAGTTGCAGTACGGGATTATTGTAGCGCTCGATCTCTTATCGATCGACGCTTATCGAGCTGGTATTTCTGGCTGGCAGAGCCGTCCGAGAGATGAGAACAATACTCCATGCATGATCAAATGCGCTTGATACAAGTTGAGTAGCTGTTCCGGCGTGTAGTTTCCTCTCACCTTTGCAAGGATCCCCATCTTTTTGGCAGCCAGCTGAGCCTTTGCCTCAATGGAATTCGGTAAAGGACACGTATAGGTAAGGGTGACGGCACCTTTAAAATAATGACTTTCGTATTGCGTAATACACTCGAAAGGGATAGGCCATGGAAAAGATATGTGAATTCAACTCATAGTGTGTAGGACGTATCTTTCTAAGTTATTATATACTTTATCTTAATATTCTTAATGCCTATTTTTTATTATATTATTTACGCAATATCGAAAACATTTAAAGGAAATGTGTCATACTCTTTCATGGCGTTGTTCCTTACGCAATTAAACTGCAGGACGCAAGTTTCTTCTCTGTGAGACGGAGTCGGCCATAATCCACCACGCAGGGGCCCCTGTAAATGTTGGTAAATATCACATGACTTCGAATTTTTTGTTCTTGGACATTTTCATGTTTTCTATCACCGTTTTGATTACAAGGTAGAGTGCCTGCCTGGGTTTAATCCCACGACCAACACGTAAGTCAGAACACTGGACAACCAACCTATACTCTCTGGCTAAATATCGGTATTCACAATAGAAAAAGCAAGAATTATATTTGAACTAGTTGTTGCCCGCGACTTCGTCTGCATAGCATTAGTACTTCGAATAGCCTATTCTTATATCGCGCAATAATATTGTAAGTTTACCATACAAACTTCCAAACCCCCTTTCCACGCACTTAAGGATGATTCTGAGGTAAAAACTATCCTATGTTTTTCCCAGGGTCACAAACTATCTCCATACCAAATTTTATCTAGATTGGTTCAGTGGTTTATGTGTGAAAAGGTAACAGACAGACAGACAGAGTTACTTTCGCATTTATAATATTATTAGCTTCTGCCAGCGGGTTCGCCCGCGTGAAAGTCAAAAATTATCCCGAGGGAAGATTTGCCCGAGATAAAAAGTATTCTTTGTGCTATTCCCGATTATAATCTATCTCTGTGCCAAATTTCAACCAGATCCGTCCAGCCGTTTGAGCGTGAAGAAGTAACAAACATACAAACAACACACATACACTCACAAACTTTCGCCTTTATAATACTAGTGTGATATTGTGAAGAGTGATGAAGTATGGATTAATACAATTTCTTGACGAGGTTTCGAATTCTCATGACGAAATTTCGTATTTCAGAATCGCTCCTTATTTATTTTCATTTCAGATTAGGAGGCCATTCATATTCTAAGATATAAATGGTGCAGTTTGTTATGAGGTGTTCCTTTTTATCAGCTTAGTTTATCTTTATCTGATATATCGAACTTTTTCTAAAAGATATCGTGATAAGTTATTCGATGAATATTAAAAACCTAGGTACTTATAGTTATCTTGGTAGTATCAGCTGATGCAACGACTTTGATAAACCAAAACTATATATTTTAAGTCTAACGGTACTAAAAACATAAGTACCGTATGCAGTTATTTTTAACGCTAAATGTCAAAGATCACAGCAAAGCTGACCGGTCTTCGTTCATGTAGGTTTGAACGCCCCATACATAAGGTTGCCCTAGTCGACGGCACGAACTATTTTGTGCGCGGTGTTAAAATGCATGCTGTCTCATCCGACAACACGTGCGAAAGAGATGCTGCGATTAGCAGTAAGAAGCTAGTTCGCGTACTTTTGCAAGTTTTTAGCGAAGTTGATGATGATTTAGGACGAAAACAAGCGCGTGAAACTAAATGTATATTTTCATAATAAAATTATTTGCATTGTTGAACTACTAATCTATCCCTGTATGGTGGTTGTTTTGCAATTTTCCTTCTGCTTATGGTATTTATTCCCGCCCAAAGATGCGTTAAAATTGGTGTTGAAATATGGAACTTTCGACGCTCATAACTTTTGTTCTTTTTTGTTTCCATACAGGGCTAGATAATTATGAGACAAATTGATATAATTTTTTATTTTGAACGTAAACTGCAATGATATTCAAATAAACAGATGCGTTATACATTCACAAAACAATTGAAAAAGTGTTCCGCGCAGCAGCGGCAGCACACATACACACTTTTCATTCATCTAACATTAAATCCATCCTTGATTATGCTGATGCCAGCTATCTTGACCTCACTGAAGTGCAACTTGATAAACTTGAGCGGCTTCAAAATGTTTGTATAAGGTTCATATTTGGTTTGCGCAAATATGACCATATTTCTGAATTTCGTGTGAAACTCAAGTGGTTGCCAATTCGCCATCGCCGGAATGCTCATATTCTTTCTCTCCTATATAATATTCTCTTTCTTCCTTCTACCCCTCTTTATCTCAAGACACGGTTTCAGTTTCTGTGTGACTCGCACCTTAAGGTTCTTAGGTCATCGGATAATATGAAACTTAAAATGCCAATGCATTGCACTACCTACCTAGACAAATCTTTTACTGTCCAGGCCACTCGTCTATGGAATGCATTGCCTGTGACTATAAGGCGCGCGCAATCACTGCCTGTTTTTAAGCGACTTGTGAAGGAGCACTACTTGTCATTGTGATCATAATGTTGTATAAGCTGAATTGTTTTCTTGTCTGTATATTAGTTGTATTTATGTATCTATTATTTTATTTTGTTTAGTTTATATTTTGTATTTAGTATCTACATTCTTAATAAATTAATTATTTGTTGTAAAATTTGCACCAAGTGCAACCCCATATTGTGACCAGGCTGTCTCTTTCCATTCTTGGTTGCCTGGAAGAGATCGCGGTTCGCGATAAGGCCGCCTGTTGTATGTTTGTTTTTGTTATAAGATGTCTTTTTGATTAATTTTTATCTTGGTGTACAATAAAGTATATAATAAATAAATAATAAATTAAAAAAAATATATTTTAATCAATAAATAAATAAATTACAAATACACACGATGGCATTTTTTTTATTTTGTTTTTCTTTCAACAAAGCCTATCGCTCTTCGCCATGCGTGGCATCAACTAAAGACTAAAGGTCACAATTGTGACCTATTCGAGTCTTCAAAATGCGCGCGCTCATAACATATCTGTTTATTTGAATATCATTGGTAAAATTTGCACCAATTGCAACCCCATATTGTGTCCAGGCTGTCTCTTTCCATTCTAGGTTGCCTGGAAGAGATCGCGGTACGCGATAAGGCCGCCTGTTGTATGTTTGTTTTTGTTATAAGATGTCTTTTTGATTAATTTTTATCTTGGTGTACAATAAAGTATATAATAAATAAATAATAAATTAAAAAAAATATATTTTAATCAATAAATAAATAAATTACAAATACACACGATGGCATTTTTTTTATTATGTTTTTTTTTCAACAAAGCCTATCGCTCTTCGCCATGCGTGGCATCATTTAAAGACTAAAGGTCACAATTGTGACCTATTCGAGTCTTCAAAATGCGCGCGCTCATAACATATCTGTTTATTTGAATATCATTGGTAAACTGTCAAACAGTGGAGTAATCGCCAGTCTACGTTTGTATGGAAGAATGTTCGACTAGTGTAACCTTAGTTACCTCTCTTGCTACTTTTTCGGTGCATTCTTTCACAAGAGTTTCCTTTGTAATGTCTGTCTGGTCTAAGTACAAAAGTATTAGTGTCCGGTCATACATGCCTCTTTAGATTCATCTATTAAAACTGGGATATAATACTCACAACGTATCTTTGTGTCTCTGAATTGGCTGCAAGAGCCTGCGCAGAAGCTATGTTTGTGTCAATATTGAAAGTGAAGATAGCATTGTATAACTGTCTCTTTCACTCACTTACGTTTGTCGCATCATCCTATCTCGCTTACTCTATGCTCAAAAGTTGACAGCGCCAACTTCAGAGCCACAAAGATCCGCTGTGAATATTATACCTATTTATTAATCCATTGATTTACTTTACTTTTACTGTACCACCAGAAACCTAGCAAAACATTTAAATAAACTCGCGGAACGTTGTCCCACTTATTTAACCCACTGTGGGGCTTCATAGCTTTTGCCCCATTCATTGTTAGTGCCCAATGACCCGTGACAACTAGTCGTAACTTACAATCGACTGCGACCGAGTTGCGATCGCTTCCTGATTGTGTGACGCAACTGGAACGGACGGTACACGGGGGAAACTGGCAAATTGCTGTTATAACACTTCCGGATATATAAAATGTAGCTACTGTTTTTTGGATATATAATATTGATATTACTTAGTAGATAGTGATGGTTGAGTAACGATTCTTGTTTGCTCAACAATTTATTTTGTTTCAATATGATCCTAGCTTCTGCCAGCGATATCGCCCGCGTGGAAATTGTAAATAATCCCAAGAAAAAGTATTCAGGATAAAAACTGTTTCCTTCTTCAAGTTCCAATTTCTATACCAAAATAGGGATGCTTCAAATTGGTAGAAATATATTAAATATTTAGTCCGTCAGTGAGATTAACAAATAATATTGGACACGTATTTTTTGCTAAACCAAATCAATAAAAAATTACAAAGTTATAGCGCATCAAAGTTCAAGAGTGGGGGCTTGTGACGTCACTAAGGCAGTATAAAGTGTACTAGCGGCGTGACGTTTCATGATATTACAACAAATTATATCGACGTCACTTTATGTTTACGTGTCAAAAGAAAAAATACATGTCTAATATTTTTATTAATTTACCTGACGAACAAAAAACTAATTTTCATAAAACTAACCTATTGGTTTAGCAGTTTAGGCGTAAAATCTTAACAAATGGACAGAGAGCCAGAGTTACTTTCGCATTCATATAATATTAATAAGTATAGGAGGATGCTTTGAAAATGCAGATGTTCTTCGCAAATTAACTACTGAAGCTGACCCCATACCTACTTTAAAAAAAAATACAACCGACTTCCAAATAAAAAACGCTACAAAGTGAAAAATAACTTCAATTTCGGAAGTCTGTGTTCCTGTTTTGGGATCTTCGTTTTTTGGACACCGACTTCCGAAATTGAAGTTATTTTTCACTTTGTAGTGTTTTTATTTAGAAGTCGGTTGTATTTTTTGTTAAAATGTTTTTATTTTCAGTTTTTAATTGTGGGTACATAACGAACCAATTCTCCAAAGTGAAGCCAGAATAGATTAACCCAGAAACAGGAAACTTAAACAAAAACGGTGGATTTAGAGTATAACAGGGAGAACTGTTCACACCAAAGCGTGCTAGTGTGATGTTATGTTATGAAATGATGTAAACAAGACATCCGATTGCAGCTATCCCGAGTGATCTGCTGTCATTTATTGAAGAGTTCTGATGTATATCTCCGAAGTTCTTCATCAGATCTTGACCAAATTTAAATGGGACCACATGACAAGCACCAGATTTCAAATAAAAAAAGAATCATCAAAATCGATTCACCCAGTAACAAATTCTGAGGTAACACACATAAAAAAAAAATACATTTGATGAAAAAAAAACAAAATCAAAATTTCTTTATTCAATTAGGCCATTAAGCGGCACTTTCGAACGTCAAAAATAAAAATTAAATGTAATAATAATTGATTCTACCGTCCATTCGGATTCGAATTGAGAACCTCCTCCCTTTTTGCGAAGTCGGTTAATAATGAAACATAAAGAATGGCAACCAAGTGATAAAAAAAAGAAAACACATACTCTGTGCAATCCTACTAGTTGGTAGCGACTAACCCTCAGTTTCCCACCTTAAAATTATCGGAGAATTAATGTGACAAAATGTCAAACACGCGTTATCTTCTGTGATTGGCTGTTGAAAATTCATTCAACCAATCACAGCAGATAACGCGTAGCTTGTAAACAATTTAAAATCTTATATTAATATTACAACATTATGGGAATTAGATTGGAACCGTGATAGAATACAGAGAAAATCTCAGGTGTCAATTATAACAGTCTGATGACTACAATTTGATGATATCATCTCTTCACAGGTAACTGAGAATTTTCTGATGCGGAAAGAGGAGACAGTCCTGATGTGGTACTCACACAAATTAAGAAATGCTTTTGTCCAACAATAGAGGATTGCGATAGGCTATTTTTTACCCAGTTACTGGGTTGTGGATGACAGAAAAGAGGTAGTGGAGATTTTTGGTCGTTCTTCTCCATAGCAAATTACCTTTGCGAATGGATACTAGAATCAATTACAGGTAAATAGCTTCTGTCCGCTGCTTTGCCCGCTCGAAAACTGTTTTATAGTCCCAAGGGAATAAACAACCGGCATAAATACTATCCTATCTCAAAATATCTCTCTGTACTCTATCATCTAAATCGGTTCGGCGGTTTAAGCGTGAAGAGATAACAGACAGACAGAGTTGCTATCGCATTTATAACATTAGAATATTTGTATGGATTATTTCTTACTTTAAATTTTTGACGTTTTAAATTGCCGTTTAATAGTCTGATTGGAATGAATGTTTTGGGTTTGATAGGCAGTTGCCCAATGTAGAATACTGGTATCCGGTTAAATCCGGTTAGACTGGCAGCCGACCCCAATATATGTAGTTGGGAATAGACTAGGCAAGACATGGAAGATCGTGAATTCATGAACTACATAAAACCTTTTTTCAACACACTTGCTCATAAAGTGGCTCTAATTTCACCGCAATTAGGCACATAATGAGACCTGTTATCAAACTGTGACTTTTTCATTACTATTATTCACAAGTGAGATACTTAAAGAGATTTTTTTAGAAATTTTTTTTTTGATTAGCTTTGTTCTTAAAACAGTTTCGATACAAAAAAGGTCGTGCTCAATAGAACAAATGCAACACATTTCATGCAACTTCGTATTTAAATAGATAATTTCAACTTGTACGTGTTTAAAAAATAAAACCTTCACTCAAATATTTATTTATTTATGTCTGTAATAAAGAAAACTGTAAATTCTCCATTTTGTACGTATTCTTCATCGAAGGTGGCTAAAACGCAATCCACAAAAAGCCATAAAAAAAACATTATTTTAGTCTATGGCCGATCACCATAAACTGAAAATATTGTTTTTTTATTGTTAGATGCGCGCGCATAGGAAAACTGATTAACTTTGCCCGCCATTGCGAAAAAAAAATCACAACTCGTTTTCACTATTGCAAAAGATTTTTAGTATTATTTTCTTCACAAGTGTGTTGAAAAACGTCGTATGATACACGTGTGTATTGATGATTACCGTCTTCGGCTCTCTTAAGACCCTCACCTAACGGCTCGGGTCTCAATGGCGCCTCAGCGGTAATCACCAACTTTACACACTTGTACCATAATGTACTATTGTTTCTTCGTTTTTGACACCGACTTCCGAAATTGAAGTAATTTTTCGCTTTTTAGTTTTTTTTTTGGAAGTCAGTATCGTAGTATCTTTTTGTAAAAAAGTTTTTATTTTCCCTTTCTAGCTGTCGTACATAATCAAGTTCTATAGTACCTATATGCACAAAGTAATGTCAGAATAGATAACCAGAATAACATAAAACTTGAACATAACCGGTGAAATGAGAGTGTACCTTACCAAGGTGAACTGTACACATCTACGTACCCCTTTAGAGCGTACCGGCGTGATGTTATGTTATGAAATGGCGTAAACAATAAACAGACATGCGATTGCAGCCCGAGAGATTTGCCGTTGTTTATTGAATAGTTCTGTTGTATGTCTCCGAAGTTCTTCATCAGATATTCACAAAATTTAAATGAGACCATATGAGAATCATCAAAATTGGTTCACTTATAAGTTTTGAGGTGACACAGATAAAAAAATACAGTCGAATTGAGAACCTCCTTTGAATAAACAGGTTCCTATCATAAGTAAGAAAAAGATTTTATGTATAATGAATACACTTGAAGCACAACATGAGAAGAAAGCGTGAGCAATCTTATGAAAAACTATCTACATGAATACATAAGTAATTATGTCGAGAGCCCTTCATTAATGCCAGAGCGATTCACGCAGCTTGTAAGTACGTTCAGTGATTACATCCAATCAATTAAGGCCAACATTCTCATCTTAATAACTCTAGAAAGTAAGAAATGTCACGAAGTACAAAAATAACTTTATTGAGTTCAAAACAAGAGAAAGAATAAACGTAAACTTTCTTTTGAGAATTACTAGGAGCGCAGCACAAAGCAGTGGTTAAGTATCGTAATTAGTGTGTGAATGGCCTCACATGTCACTATGCATTGTTTATAAAAGTACGCTACTTGATTATATGATTGCCTAGTACCACTGCAACTTTTTACAAAACGAAATTATCAGCTACATGACTTTCTTTCTCTGTCGCATTGTTGTTGAAAGATAAGAAAAGCAATTTCGTAGATTTTCTTGTTGTTAAACCACTGTTAACATCTGCACAGGTTTTCTCCATGGAAACCCAAACAAATTTTATTCATTTTGTATTTTTATGGTAAATTTTCAACTTCAGTGTGTATGCAATTATTATAATGCCGTTTATTTCATTCTAATTCTTATTGAAATGTCTCTAAGCTAAATACTTGAAAATTCCAAAAACCTAACCTATTTATTTATTATAAGGTACACCAACAGCATTGCATACAAAACAGTTTGTATTAAACAAAGAAAAATAAAGGTGCTGGTATGTATATAACCTGTAATAGGCATACTTATTACAGGTCATATATTTAGTATTACTGAAATCTGGAAATCTGAATAGATTATTTGATGCATGTATGATTTTGTGCAAAGATTTGTTTGATTTAAGTATATTTTATTATATAACGTGCAACAGCGTGCCTGCACCACAGAATTTTACACACATATTTACAGACTAGCTTCTGCCCGCGTCTTAGCCCGCGAAAAAAGTGTGTTGTCATCGCAAGGGAATACAAACTATCCTATTTCCTGCCCAGTGTTTCAAATCATGCCAATTTCATCTAAATCGCTTCAGTAGATCCAGAGATTATCCCCTACAACCTCACAAACTTATATATATAAATTAAATTATTATTTTAGTATACAAATAAGTAACTCAAAATTATCTTCATTATCAGAGGTCACTGCTGTTACTGCGTCCGTATGTGTCGTGTATATGAGAGTGCAGTAGCACCGGAGCACGTAATTACTGGTGAAATGGTAACATGGATGGTACAATAGGCATTGTTCCCGCGTCACACACTCGCAGGAAGAGCTTGCAACCGCTGCCCATTGTCTGTGCGCCTGGTACCTGGTCGAGGTATCAACCGCTTTTTTTGTATGAGAATGTTTTTGTAATCCGGAGTTATCTAAATGGTGATTAAGAAATGTTATGAAACTTTAATTTAAAAACTTAAAACGTTTTATTTCGTTTATCTTGTAGAACATTTATTAGCTAGCAGGTTTACTATAGGGAATAATATGACTTGACCTGAGGAATGATGCAGTATGTTAAGTTTATAAGTTCAGCTGCATATGCAGTAAGGAAAATAAGGCAGTTAACCGATGTAGCCACAGCTAGGTTAGTATACTATGCTGATTTCCACAGTATTATGTCTTATGGGATTCTGCTGTGAGGATCAGCAGCAGATATTGACTCAATTTTCATCTTACAAAAGAGGGCAATCCGCGCGATCTATAAAATGGGCCTTGCAAGTCCCTCAGAGATAAATTTAAAGAGATCGATATACTGACTTCTACCTTCACTCTATATTTTGGAATGTATTTTGTATGTCCGCAAAAATCGAGGGCTTTTCACAACTAGAAGCGACTTTCATAATTTACATACACGCAGTAAGCACGAAATTGTAATTCCCAAATTCAGATTAACTAAAACTAGCAAGTCTTTTCTTATACAGTATACGCTTTTATAACAAGTTGCCAAAGTCAGTTATATATAGAACTGACCGATGGCAAGTTCGTTCGTTTTTGGGATGGGTATGGGATCTACCTCCTAGCGGTCCATCCCGGGCAACGGCACCACGGGCTTGCCTGTGGTACGGCTGAATGATCCCACTTAAGCGGTGGTAGGCTCCGCAAGGGGCCGCCTGGCTCGCGACCACCATCCCACCGGAGTCCGGCGCCAAGCAGCTTGCTGTGTTCCGTCGGTGTGTGGGACTGCCAGTGCCTTTGGGGGAGAAGGAGGATGTCAGTTGCGCTGTTCAGAACCGGTCTTGGTCTCTGGGCTAAACTTGCCGGGTAACTCATCTTGGAGGGTAGCGGGATCCGAAGCACGGTGCCAGCCGTTGGCCGACCGCAGTCAGTAGGGGGCCCAAGTAGCACGCCAGCCACGTGCCAAAGGCTGCCCCGCCAACTCGCGAAAAAGCCCGGTATGCTCCACCGTGCCAGCTGGCGACTGGATGGGAGGACCCGGTGGCCATATCCGGGGGGGTTCGGGCGTCCCCGCAATCTCCAAATGAGTTCCCCACAGGTTGGGTTAGCTCCAGTGTTCCACTTGGTTCACTGAGCAGCGCCTCGACAGTTTAACTTCTTCCTCAGCAAACTCTAAAAAAATTAAATGACCAAAGCGAAGAAGAATATGGTGAAACAACGGCTGCACTTCCTCCCACTAAAAGTGCACTTCACTAACATCAGGGGGTTGCACTCTAATCTCGATCCGGTCCACCACCACCTTGAGACCGAGAAGCCGCACCTGTTTTTCCTAACGGAGACGAAGATAACAACCCCGTCGGACGTGGCGTACCTCAACTACCCGGGTTACTCTCTTGAACACAAGTTCAAGAAGCAAGCTGGGGTCTGTGTGTACGTCCGCGATGACATTTGTTGTCGTCGTCTCCGTTGCTTTGAGAAATCGGGTTTTTCTGCCATATGGCTACTTGTGGACACTGGCGTGGAGAAGTCTCTCTACATCGGCGTCTACCGATCGCACACCGGTGACCAGGAGACGACAGCGCTCTTTAACTGCCTCATGGAGTCGGCCGACATGGCCCAGCAACGGTACCCAACAGCGAAGCTTAATTTTCTTGGGGACTTTAACGCCCATCATAAGGAGTGGTTGTACCCGTACCGGAAAACTGACCATGCCGGGTTAGAGGCGCGCAAGTTTTCTCTATCGCTAGATCTAACCCAGCTGGTGAATGTGGCAACGCGGGTACCGGATGTTGACGGCCATACACCCAATTGCTTAGACCTACTGCTGACAACTGATCCGGACAGTCATTCGGTTTCGGTCTCAGCCCCGCTGGGAACGTCTGACCATTGTCTGGTGAAATCCGTGTCGACTTGCTCAACTCCAGATGAGAGTCCTAGAGGCACGAGGCGAGTATGGCGATACGAGGCAGCAGACTGGGACGAGATGCGGCACTTTTTTGCGTCTTATCCTTGCGGCATGTGTGCTTCGCCTCGGGTGACCCCTCAAGCTCTGCGGACGCGGTTGCGGATGTGATTCAGCAGGGAATGGAGTATTTCATTCCATTCTCCGACATTCCGCTCGGTCACAAATCCCGACCTTGGTATAATTCAGAATGTGCCCACGCTGAGGCCCAAAAAGAGTCTGCCTACCAAGCCTGGGTCGGGGCCCGAGATCGCAAAGTTAGAGCGCGTGGGGTTCGTGCGAGGAAAAGAGCTTTTAATTCTGCCACCAAGTTCTGCAAGCGGGTTTTGCGTCGGGCACGTTTTGACCATATTGGACGTATTGGGGCCAAGCTGGCATCACACCCTCCGGGTAGTAAACAGTTTTGGTCCCTGTCTAAAGCTGTTGAATCAAATTTCTGTCGTCCCTCTTTACCTCCAATGCTGAAACCTGATGGGTCGCTGACTCACTCTGCAAGTGAGAAAGCAAATTTATTTGCATCTTTGTTTGCTAGCAATTCACGTCTGGACGCTGGATCCAAGCAACCACCTACTGTCCCTCATTGTGACTCTTCGATGCCGGAGATCGCTGTGCACACCAAAGAGGTCCGAAGAGTATTGTGCAGTCTAGACGTGAACAAGGCCAGTGGGCCTGACGGCATTCCAGCAAGAGTACTGAGGCTGTGTGCGCCCGAACTTTCTCCTGTGTTGACACGCTTGTTCCGCCTCTCTCTTGTAAAAAGAACGGTACCAAAGTCCTGGAAGCTTGCAAATGTGCAACCAGTGCCCAAAAAAGGCAACCGTGCAGACCCTGTCAATTACCGTCCAATCGCCATTACCTCCATTCTGTGCAAAGTTATGGAAAGGGTACTGAACAGTAAGTTGCTGACCTACCTTGAAGACAATAACCTCCTCAGTGACCGTCAATATGGCTTTCGCCGGGGACGGTCTACTGGCGATCTTCTTGTGTATGTCACGCACTGCTGGGGCGAAGCCATCGAGAGACACGGCGAAGCACTTGCTGTTTCGCTGGATATCTCGAAGGCCTTTGACAGGGTCTGGCACGCAAGTCTACTCAGTAAGCTTCCTGCGTATGGCATCCCCGCTGGTTTTTGTAGCTGGATATCAGATTTCCTTTGCGAACGGTCGATCCGAGTAGTCATAGACGGCTGCTCCTCTGACCTTATGGCTATTGATTCCGGAGTTCCTCAGGGGTCTGTTCTCTCTGCAACTCTTTTCCTGCTGCATCTTCAGCTTGGTATTGTTGGGTACGCAGATGACAGTACTGTTTCAGAGAGATACCTGTCCAGCGCAAGAACCAGCGTGGATGAAGTTCGTTCCTTGAGAGAGACTATGGTAGAGCGGACAGATTTGACCTTAAGCCTTGTCTCCCAGTGGGGTGATGACAATCTGGTCTCCTTTAACGCCACCAAAACACAAGCGTGTCTTTTTACCGCTAAAAGGAGTCTTTTCGATCGGGCGCCTATTTTTCGTGGTGCGTCTGTTCCAGTGACTGATCGGATTGAGCTCCTAGGCATGGAGTTGACATCCAGTCTTAACTTCGGCGCCTCCATTGAGCACAAAGCCCAAATTGCGGCCAAAAAACTGGGCATCCTAAATAAGGTGAAGCGATACTTTACGCCTGGACAGCTTCTAACCCTGTACAAAGCGCAAGTCCGATCCTGCATGGAGTATTGCAGCCACCTTTGGGATGGCTCAGCAAAGTATCAGCTTGCCGCGCTTGACTCGGTGGAACGCAGAGCTAAGAGGCTCATCGGCGACATTGAACTGGTGGATACCAAGCTTCACAGCTTGGCTCATCGCCGCAAGGTTGCCTGCTTGTCGGTCTTCTACAGACTGTATTTCGGTGAGTGTGCTCAAGAACTGCACGACCTCATCCCACCAGCCCCCTTCTACCATCGGACATCTAGACGCACTGCAAGTTACCATCCTTACCTTGTTGCCATTCCACCAATTCGCACCAAGCGCTTCCAAACATCCTTCATAATGCGCACAGCGAATGAATGGAACTCACTACCTGCGTCTGTGTTTCCGAACGCATTCAACCCGAATCTCTTCAAAGTTAGAGTAAACAGGCTCCTTCTGGGTAAGCTCACTCCATCGTCGACTCTGTCTCTGTCACCTATGACTTAGACTAGAGTCAAGAGCAAACCCATCGCAAATAAAAAAAAAAAAAAAAAAAAAAAAAGTTCAAAAATCACATCAAACGTGTCCTTATTAAAAAAGCATATTATAAAATCAAGGACTACGTTGAAGATAAAAATGTTGACTCCTTCTGCGCATGCGGCTTCCCTGGTAACTCATAAACGGCACAAATATATGGATGTCTCTAACTATTCTCAATCACATTTTATCTCTTTTTTTTTTGTTTCTCTTCTTTTAATTAGACTTTTTACAATGGTTCTCAATCATCTTTATAGCCCTTTGCTAAGAATAGTTACAGCACTGATAACGACATTTTTACCACATGTTAGATTTAGTCTTTTTATATATTTTTTTATCTTTGTATAGATTCTTTTACCGATTATTTTGTGAATGTGTGAACATTGTAGGCCTTCTAGATGCTAGTTAACATTTGTTAACTTTTTATATATTATAATATAATCTTTTTTGTTTTTGTTTCTTACGACTTATTGTCGGGCCTACGTTGTCCCCCCATAGTGCTAATGCTGTAACATGAAAATATTGTAAAACCAAACCATTTTTTAAAAGAGTAACCATGGAGTTTCTTGCCGGTTCTCCTCCATAGGAAACGACCAACCCGAACCGTGCATCTTTTGTCGACGTTTTATAAGTGTCCATGTAGGCCTATGTGAAATAAAAAAAAATTATTTTGATTTTGTATGCTGTACGAACAATCAACTGAACTTCGTAATTAGGTAATGTTAGTAGGCAACACAGCAAAATTTTTACAACCCACTCTTAGGAAACCATTACACAGCTACGACGTTCATACATTAACGATCCCCCCAAATAAGGTGAAGACGCCTGAAGCCAAATTAATGAGACAGAGTTAAGACCTTGATCCATTCCTTTTATAATGAAAAGTTCATCAAGTTCACGTCTGATATTATATTTCGAATTGAAGATTATCATATTGATGATATCATATACATAATCATCATGACTCGGGTCAGGTGTAGGTGTAACAACTATCGATATATTTTGTCATATATGTCGGCATTTCACTAATATCACTTCCAAATCTATATCATAATTAATTCGATAGCTTAAATTCTCCGAATCTGTCAACGTAATCGGTCGACCACGTGCAAGTATACGGAGAATCGATGCATTAGGCTGCAACTCAATACTTTGTGTCGAATACACTATTCATGGGGATCATTGCACCCGTTAGGGTTGCCATCCGTCCGGGTTTCTCCGGATTTGTCCTAGTTTAGAAGGCGTCCGGGGAGCGTCCGGGCCGGGTTTTAAACTCTTCAAATCATCAACGGATTTTTTTTACCGATTTCTCCGTCAATAGTTGACTGATTTTGAAAATTATTTTTTTGTTGGAAGAGTATGATCCAGGCAGATCTAATGAAGAAATTTGGAGATATTCAACGGAAATCTTCAACACATCGCATCACACATCTTCTGTTTATTGTACACTAGCTTCTGCCAGCGGCTTCGCCCACGCGAAAAGTCTTTTATCATCCCAAGAGAACATTATACTGACATAAAAGTAGCCTATGTATTATTCCTTTTATTATTACATCAGCGTGCCAAATTTCATCTAGATCCGTTTAGCCGTTCTGGCTTGATTGAGTAACAAACACACATCCCAACATACGCGTCTCTAAGAAGTAAGATTACTATAGAAATTGACCACTAACGTGGCACCTGCTACCACAACAAAAAAGTGCATCATTTGCATGCAACATTTTACAAAAAAAAAAATATTTTCGTTTTAAAAAGTTATGACAATAAATTTAATGTTGACCATTAAAACTATATTTTATTCTACGGAGTAGCTATTAGAAAAAAAAATCTGTTTTAAAGTCCGGATTGTAACCTCCAAAATCCGGGGTATTCACGAGTCTTGTCCTAGTTGGCAGATTTTAGAGATGGCAACCCTACACCCGGTTGACACTAGCGGATTGTTTGTGGTTACCATCGTCAATCGATGTTTGACGCTGAGAATGTTGTGTTGAAATACTTGGTTATATACTAATCATAAATTGGATTAAGATAATACCAATGCCTAACTATAAGTGATTTATCACATTTATTAATTACGAGTAGATTTTTACGAGTAATTATATGAACATTATCACAATAAAAATACTTATGCGTTTCCACTTTCCCGCCAAAAAATGTTCTCCCGAGCGTCTCCAATGACGTTCTAAAATTCAAACAGCCAAAGGTCTCAAACCCATTCAGCCAGTAATATAAAGCACTTAATAAGGCTTAGTTTAAACAAGTTTTGTATATTTTATTTCGGTTGTTACCAGTAGATTGTTATGCAGAAATATATAAGGTATGATTCACAGGGTGATGTCAAGTGTGTACTCGAGTAGAAAGCCTGCAAGCATGAACCGATTGCGTGCCAACTGTGTTGAATACATCGACTCATGTTAGAAAAGTGTTTAGTAAACAAATGGAGTTTCTTTGCATCGAGGCCGTTAGTCGCCACAACGTTTATTGTGTTTGTTTGCGAATCGGTGAGTGTAAGTGACGAAAGTTAAGCAAATTTCTGTCTGGAACGAGAGATATAAGTCAAAATCTGCAACATTCGTAGTACCTTATTAATTTCTGTCACAAAAGGTAAAAAAGAAGCCCTTATAAGATCATTCTCTTGTCCGTGTGTCACCACCGATTTTCTCAAGAACGGGTTGAAATTTTTACCAGATACTGCTGAGGTCTATTGTCCCTATTAGGTATTAAAAAAATAAGGTCCTGAGTCAACACGATAAATAGATATGGGCAAATTTAGATTATCGCGAAATCTTGTAAGTACCAAAATTTACGTTAGTTTTCAACTTATTTTTTTTTTGGAATTACTTGTGCTGTAAGACCTTGTATTTATTTAATACTAGAGGACGCCTCGCGGTTTCACCCGCGTAGTTCCCGTTCCCGTGGGAATACAGGGATAAAAAGTAGCCTATGTCACCCGGGGATAGAGTAGTTTCCCAACGGTGAAAGATTTTTGAAATCGGTCCAGTAGTTTTGGAGCCTATTCGGTACAAACAAACAAAAAAATCTTGCCTCTTTATAATATTGGTATAGATGTATTTATGCCTACTTTAGTACCTAATAGCGCGAAATTTTAGTCGATTTCTGACTACTGGAACATCTAAATTCAGCTATTGGTCTTTCTCGTCTTCTGGACTTTCCTGGTTCTGTACGTAACAACTTTTGTCAACAGTCAACACAATACTTCTTAATTTCATACAAGAAAACGCTGCTTTAACCAATATAACGCCTTTTACTAAAGAGTTTGTCTCTGTTTTCAAAGATGACAACAACAGTGACTCAACACTCCAGATTTCTATTTCCGAACTTTTCCTTTAGTACGGTTAACTTTGCTATTACTCACACCTCTATTTTTATACTCGTCTCATCCGCCCATATAACCAAGTTGAAGTTAGCAATCCGCACACACGATGAAAACGTAAAAATAAATTGATACGAAACCAAAATGGCGCTTGTCAACTCCCACAGCGACACGGGCACAGAGTACTCCTTAGCTCCTTGCCATAATTAGGAATTCAGCTGTAAACATCCGCCAGACGCCGTTAACATAGTTATAAGTGTGACAGGGCTGGCAGGCAGAAGCGGCAAAAAAGAAGAAAGAAGGAAAAACAGTTTATTTGTACTGTACCAGGCATGACGAAAAGAAAATCCGGTCAATTGCGTGTCAGAACTTCGCACATTTTAGGTGCCGTACCAATCCGCAAAATTAAGTTTGGTTGTAATAGAAAGAGTGAAAGCGTTTCAAAGAAAATCTGGTTTATTCTTCAATAATACACATTATCACCAAATTCAAAGTTCAAAATTTGAAGGTCAATGGGCAGTTAAAAACTTCTTCGGAACAAAATTTGGTAAAAAAGGTGAATTTCGGGGCAAGTTGTATTAAATCCTCGAAGATCCTAGTATAGGTTATTTGATATAACTAAATTATTCAAATGTTTCTAAAAAAAGTCGTTCTTTTACTCGTGCTTCTTACCACTAGTTACTAGACTCAAATGGCTTTACAAGTGGTACTAACTAATTAGGTTAATCGTTTTGTAAAACCTAAATGATTGATAGAATAGCTAACACCGCTATGGGAGTGATTTTTTATAGAAACCATAAGGCCTATGTACACTTTAGCCGCCGATCTGGCCTGGGCCACCGGGCTTATTTCAAACATCATATTTACATAATTCCACAAGGCTTTTTGCTACATGGTCAATGACTAATGAGAGCAGTGGTATTGGCCGCGATATTTTACAAGTTGTAAGTCGTGGGTTCGAAGCCAGGCAAGCCATTTAATGTATATGGCCTGTTTAAATTAAATCATCACCACTTGTCTAAATTAAATCATTGGCAAATAATTCATTCATTCATTTGGCGTTTTCATTTTAGGTTACAAAATTACTAATCTGGATTTTCATATAAATTCTTCATAAAAGTAACTGCTAGGTATGGCTATGGTTTTCCTTCAGATATCTCATTATAAATCCTCAAGTCACAACACACCACAGTCTTTCAATTATCTAAATAGCAACGGAAGTGAATTGTTATCACAACCACTTCTCTTTCAAAAACGGTGAAGGAAAACATCGTGAGGAAACCGGCATATCCTAGAACCAATTCGATGACTTGGACATCCACCAAGCCGCACTGGGCCCGCGTGGTGCACGGCCCATCCGCTCTCACAGAGAGGAGGCTTGTGTCCCAGCAGTGGGAACATTAATAGACTGATGCTGATGATGATGATGATGAATCACCAATAACGTTTCAAATTTAGGTACATCAATAGTTAAAATGTGCGCGTACTTTAGGTGCAAATCTATCCAACCCTTCGGAACACACAGGTTTGATGTTTGTATTTGTCATAAAAATATAAAAAACCTCCTGAAGAAACAATAAATGTTATCAAAGCGATATAGTAGGCTCTGAGTCTTGGCTGAGCCCTCTGGATCCGTCGATGCTATCTAGTATAATTCGGCAACCCTAGGTGGAGATGGCGGCATTTTAGAGCTAGATTCCTTCAATGGAGACTGGTCGCCAATAGTCTTAGATAGAGAAGTGGATTTGCCCACTGCAGAGGCCTTGGAAATCCAGGCTTGTAATATTAATATTATCTACAATCCACAACTTCAGTAATTGATCCTTCATATTCCTCAGTCATAACAGGAATAATGCAGGAGTTGAACGTTTGGCTTTTTAGTTTGAGAGGTTTTGATGGGTTTTTAAGAATTTCTTTTAATGACTAGTACCTTTCATCGTATGGCTGCCAAACATGGCCTCTTACTACCGAAAATGAAAAAAAGTTAGAAACATTCCAACTTAATAAGGATCAAAATATTACAGACTTGACATTCACAATGAAAAAACTTAAATGGCAGTGGACAGGCCACAGAAGCAGAATAGAGAAGTGGGCCAAAGACGTCACTGAATGGTACCCGAGAGAGGGGACGAGAAGGAGAGAGAGACCGATGCGCAGTCTGGAGGCCGATCAGCGATCGATAGCAGGAGCGTCATGGAGGAGTAAAGCACACGATCGTGTACTGTGGAAGGGTCTGGGGGAGGCCTATGCTGAAAAGCAAATCAAACTGTTTACCTGTACAAAACATAATAATATGTAAATAATCAGTTATAACTTTGTAAATAAAGGCTATTTAAATTTGAATTTGAATTCCTCAATCAGTACAGCAACCTCTAACGCTAGAGAATAACTAGTACTAACAAACCGCTACACTACGCATTATCATAAGTCTTCAAGTCTTGGCAGCCCTACATGGCATCATGTTATGCCCGACACTCTCACCCGTTACCCGTTGTTTCAACATGATACCTATCTTATCGAAGATGCATGCACAGAATCTACTCTACTAGCTCCATTACGTCACTATTACAAAACACACCCACATAATTTATTGCTTGGCAGTGCGAATCATAAATCTGTAACAATAATTTAGTGGCTACTAAAATATCTAGTTGATGAATTGAGTAACTTTCCAGAAGAACTGGATAATATTTTGATTGAACTGTGTAATAAGCTGATAATGCCAATTTATTCCTTGTTTAGATTTTTGGGTGCAAAGCAAATCATTTGTATAGAACTCCTCACCCCAATTAACACATTTTCTACCAAAATCGGCATATTTTGAAGGATCTTCCAGTTACTACTGCAAACGTTTGATGCCGCCTCTACACGCTTGGCGAACAATGGCAAACAGCAAACACAAAACAACAAACACGAACGTGTGAATTACGTTAGCGACTGCTGGTAGGAGGTTTTAAAAAGGGCGATTTTGTCCTTTTACATATATTTAATTAAAATAAAAGTTACATTAGGTACTTATGAATAATTAACCTAAAGACAACCTCTAGCTTCGGCGATCGAGCGAGATTGATTGTCTTGATTTCCGATCGATTCCCATGAGAACGTTATGCGCGCACGGTCAGCACTTTCGTAAGTCTTTCTGGGTATCACTCACGCTTGCGTAACACTTGCAACACTTCACTGTAAGTTATGAATTGGTAGTACTATAGGTACATAGGTATGTAGATACATAGGAAGATATCCATAGGTAACACCTTCCCCTCCAGACGAGCAACTATTTGCGCATGTTTAACGCAAATATTGCGGCTTGGCGATCCTCTGGAGCGGCTTCCCGAAGGCTAGGAGTAGCAGTAGTAGTAGTTGTAGTCTCCGCTGCGGCTGATGCTGTCATTAAGGATCGTCGGCGACGTATAAGGTAGGCTATAACTAGTGCACCTGCACTTAATAAGGCTATGCCATAAAGCGGTGTAACTATGTGGTAGGTGCTTGTAATGCCTGTAGTGTCCAATTTTACAGGTTTTTCTAATAGTATTTGCTGCTGGATGTCGTGGAGCTTGTTTAAGTCGATTGTGTTAAGGTTGTAACGGGGTGATTCATTATCAAGGCTGGATGGCGTATCCTGTGAAATGGACATCAACTCGACGGCGTTTCCACGTACTTTGTCGTTTGTGTTAACGATAGTGAACTCCAAGGTCCTTACGGAGCAATCCTTGGGGATTGTTGCAAAATAGCTACCATTCAATAGTCGATGTTCTTCCTGTCCGCAATTAATCTGAACCCTTGTAGGTTTTGGGAACGTGATGAGGTAATGCTGGCTATCTAGTTGTAGAAGTGCTTCCTTGAGGAGAGAAACCGGAGTTGGGTGACAAAGTTCACCTATTTCTTTTTGGTAGAGAAGATGATGAATGCAATCTCGATGCGTGCGCCCTTGGTATGAGACTTTTTGTTCACAGATGTACCAGGTGTCGACCTTCGGGCATTCAGCCTCCATGTATACAAATTCCTTAGAGTCAGTTGCTATGTAAGGAAAAGGTGGCAGGATAACTAGAGATTTTGCATTAGGAACGGGACAAAGTCTGAATAGACTATAGATTGTAGGTGACAGAATAGGAAACTTGAGGACAATCACTATCTTATTGCTAGTGTAATATGATCCTATGCTAATTACATCATAGTAGTACCTAGCATCTAATTGAATTATTTGATCCAAATTGTATAAGGATTTTAATTTGCTTATCATCTTGTTCAATTGCTGAACACTTATAATAGAATGATGCATAGAATTAGTGCGACTAAACGCTAAAATATTCTCTAACCTATTTATTTCTAAATAAATATCCTGAATATTATTAGTTAATGCGTTAAATATCTGAAATAAATGAACGAATCTAGCTGTATGATTATCGCTAGTAACATTCAATAGATAGGCAATCGTTTTGGTAAGTTTCTGCTGGTTAGAGCTCAAAGTATCTAATACTCGCGATTGTTGAACAGTCATATCTTTAAATAGACTGACATGCTTATCAAAGCTGCCTGTTAACTTTTTATCATTACTTTGCAAAATTTTAATAGCGTGTTCGAATCGTAGAGCATCACTATGGTCTAAGTTGCCTGTAATACTTTTTATTAAAGAACCCAAGGGGTCGATAAGACCTCGTTTTAATCTTTTGCTAGGGCCAAAGGTTTCAAGGTGGGATGTTATCTCATCTAACTTTTTATATAGGTACAGAATATGATTTTTGAACGAAGATGCATTTTGTTTGGATAGGCTAGCAGTCAATTCGTCTAGCTGAGTTCTTAATAAGTTAATTTGGTGTTGAATTTTCTCTATGTTAATTTCTTGTAAAAAGATATGATCATGTGCAACAATTCTAGTTTTGCCTAGGTTAAAGGGTAATATTCCAGGTCCGTCAGATATGTTGTCAAGTCGGATGGTTTTGTCCGTCGGATTGTCGGCTAGTACCCGGTCCAGGGTCATGATGAGGGTTATGATCCTGCAACAATGGCGACTTTTTAATTAATTTGGATCGTTTTATTCTAGTTTTAGCAACTGGTCCAGATTTCTTAGATGTGTATATGTGTATAGGTAAGTTCGTGATAACTTTATCTTGAGTGTAACGCGATGCGAGCTTTTGTCTCTGCGCTATCGGATTCCTTACGTATACATTTTGTCCAGGCTCGTAATCTGTTTCAGGTTCACGGTCAAGGTTACGGTGAGCCATTAAGGTCTTGCGTTCGCGGTAAGATGAGTCATGTATTATTTTATATACTACGTCCATTTTATCGCGGTGGTCCTGCAGATATCGTTGGAATAATTGCTGAGTCAAGTCTAAGTCTGTCGGGTCTCTAGGGTCAAAGTGTCCAGTGATCAATTCGAATGGCCTGCATTTCGTCAAACTATGTACAGAACTATTGTATGCTATTAGTGCGTATGGTACTAGATTTTCCGCTAGTACATTTTTATGTTGTAACTTCAATAAACGTAGGTGTTCTAACAGGGTGCTATGAAAACGTTCTATCATGCCGTTTTCATGTGGTGCGTCAGCAGCAACGAGGTGGTGGTCTATTTTATGTAATTTGAAAAATTCTTGGACAACCTGATTTGTGAATTCGGTACCCCTATCAGTAGTTAAGGTGATTGGGAAACCGTGGTGAGTGCCAAAGTTTAAGAGGGCTTTTACTATATTGGGGGCAGTACAATCTGGTAATCGGTGTGCATGTGCGTATTTTGAGAATGCATCGATAATAGTCAAGTATTTTTCCTGTTCTATTGTTAAGACGTCTGCGTGAGCAAGTGCAAAAGGTTTTGTAGGTGGCGGAACTATCTGAAATTCAGGACGTGGGGGAACACGGTCGTATTTAGCTTGATTGCATATGACGCATTCATTAATGAATGATGTTATTTGTTCTTTTAATTTTGGCCAAAAGTATCTTTGTGATAAAGATAAGTATGTTTCATTAATTCCTCTATGATTGGTTTTTCCGGTGTGATATTTCGATATTATGTCTTGTTGTTCCAGATAGTCTGAGACGTTTTGAATTTCACGTTTAACTAAGATTATTTTAACTGAAGAACTTTTCAGGTTTTGCTGAATTACAGGAACAATAGTGTACATTTTTTCAATCGGCTGTACCATTATAGCTGTGCGAAGTTTGGGGTCAATAAATTTTTGAACTATGGATACGATTTCTTCTTGTAAAATATTCTCAGAAACTTCTACGACTGTCTTTCTGAAAGTTTCAAAGGGAACTGTAATTTTAGGTTTGGCTTTTAGTGATTTAGTGGTGCATTTTATGATAAGTTGCCGTCTGAATTTATTTAAGGGTTCTTCTGAGATAGGTATTTCTAGGATAGGACTTTCGTGAGATGTGTGTATTGTTTCAGAGTCATGCATGTCTAAGTCGGGGATTGGACTACTTAAAGCTCTTATAGTGGGTGCGGTGTCAGTTGAAGAGTCACTAATTATAGGTCTTTCATCAGGGGCTGTAACTGTTGATTCTGAGTCGGAAATATTGACTATTAGGGAAGGAGATTCCTCATTATAGATTTCTACCCGTGAGAGTGCATCGGCGTTTGTGTTGGATTTTCCCTTTTTGTATACTACTTTATAGTTATATTCGGACAATTTAAGTTTCCATCTAGTAAGGCGTGAACTGGGTTCTTTGAGATTCATGAGCCATTGTAGTGGCTTATGATCTGTAACTATGATGAAGTTCCTTCCAAAGAGGTACGGCCTAAAATATTTGACCGCCCAAACTATTGCCAAAAGCTCTTTCTCAATAGTCGAATAGTTAATTTCACTGTCGTTTAGTGTTCTTGAGGCATAAGCTATTGGTCTATCAGTACCTATTTGACCTTGGGACAGAATAGCTCCTAACGCTACATTAGAAGCGTCTGTCGTGAGAATGAAATCTTTCGAAAAGTCCGGGTATTGCAAAATTGGATCATTTGTTAACAGGGTTTTGCAATGTTCAAAGCACTTAATATATTCGGGGGTAATATTGACTTTTGCACCCTTCTTTAAACATGTGGTTAATGGTTTTGTAATACGCGCGAAATTTGGTATGAATCGTCTATAGTATCCAATTAGACCTAGAAATGCTTTAATCTGTTTTTGAGTTTTAGGAATAGGGTATTTCAGAATAGCTGAAATTTTATCGGGGTTAGGCTTAACACCTTCCGTTGTAATGACATGACCTAAGTACGGTGTTTCGCGTTTTAAAAATTCTGATTTATCTAGCTGTAATTTGAAATTTGATTCCCTAAGCCTTTGAAATATTTTACGCAAGTTAACAATGTGTTCTTGAAGTGACGTTGAAAAGCATAGAATATCATCCTGGTATACGATACAGATTTCATGTTGTAAGCCTCTAAGAATATTATCCATAACGCGTTGGAATGTGGCGGGACTGTTTTTCAGACCCATAGGCATTCGCAGGAATTCATAGTGTCCGTTACCGTCGGCTACACTAAATCCTGTCTTGTGAATATCGTCTGGGTGAAGTTCCACTTGGTAGAACCCACTAGCGAGGTCTAGGGTAGTAAAATATTGACAACGTCCCAACTTATCGAGAATATCTGTAATATTAGGGATAGGATACTTATCATCGATAGTTTTTTCATTTAATTTACGGAAGTCTATAACAAGCCTCCACTTGGTTTTGCCAGAAGCGTCCTGTTTTTTCGGAACTATCCAAATAGGTGCACTCCATGCTGAAGTGGATGGTCTAATAATACCTTGTTCTAGCATTTTCCTAATTTGGTCTTGGACTTCTTTTCTATGGATGTACGGATACCTATAAGTTTTAGAATGAACAGGAATTTCATCAGTAGTATTAATTTTATGTTTTATTTTATTCGTGAAGGTTAAAGGCTCATGTTCTAAATAAAATATGTCCGAAAATTCCTTGCATAATGATAATAAATTAGCGCGTTCCTCAGCGTTAAGGTGGTCTGTACGTAAGCGTGATGAAATTTCATGGAACCGGACATTGTCTTTGCTGTTAGCGACTAATGTCTGTTCGTTAAATATGTGTGCAGTTATTGGTTTATCAAGGCTAAAAATAATATCATTATTTGTGGGGTTATAAATTTCTACAATGCATTTGCTATTTGTAGCAGTTGATAGACATCCTGTTATATTACAGCCATTAATTGATTGCTGGTTAATTATTACATCACCTTGCGAAATATTAATAGGCATCTTAATTAGTCGAGTGGACTGTGCAGGAACAATTGTCTCTAATAAGTTAACAGCTTTAGAGTCATACATTTGAATTTTATTACAGGATAATTTAGTCTTTAGTGTACGTGTCTGAAGGTCTATTTTTGCTTGCCAGTGTTCTAATAGGTTCCATCCGATTAAACCATCGAAGTAATCGTGGAACTTGTAGATGAAAAACTTTATAGGATCATGACCTTGAAATTCGGAAAAGCACGGAACGATTATCGAATATTCATTTCTAGTAGTCGCGTGAATATTTGAAACAATGAATGGGTCTTCATAAACTGGTAAGTGGGAGAAATATTTGTCTACTATTTCAGGGCTAATAAAAGACTGATTAGCGCCTGTGTCAATGAGCAATTTTAGCGGGGGGTTTTTTATCTGAATGTACGGGAGTTGTCTTTTGCTATGTATGTTCAGTTCTATTCTGGGAAATTGATATCCTCGGCCTCCTGAAAATTTTCACCGTCATATTCCTCCATAATTTCAGGTGCGTTTTCGGATGAATATACCTCAGGTAAGTACTGGGAATAGTCAATGTCATTAGTTTGGTCATAGTTATCATAGTCATCGGTCTCATTAAAGTTAACCTGTCTACGGTCAGTCTGTCCAGTCAAAGGTAAGTCGCGGGCTACAGGGTGACTTATGCCACTCATTGGAACGGGACCATTTTGAGTCTTATTACGAGGTGGGATTCTAAATCCGGTTGACATGTCTGCACGAGGTAACGCTCTCATAGCCTGTTGAGTTCTAGAAGGACCTTGAACTTGAGGTCTAAACATAGGTGAAGCCTGTGGTACAAAATTAGCATTATAAGAGTTGGGAATAAAATTATGTCTAGTCTGATTATGTAATTGAGGTAAAAATTTTGGTGGATTAAATTGTTTTTGAAAGCTAGTAGGTTTTCTAGAGTTTTCTATTTGATAGTTCTTGTTCTGCAAATAAGACACATTAATTTCTTCTTGCGCAAACTCCAGAGCCTTTTCTAAAGTTTCTGGACGCATGCACCTAACACGTGATCCAATAGGTTCATGTAGTCCTCTAGTGAAGGTTTTTAGTGCTAATTTATTATATAACTGTCTCTTAGCGTCTATGGTACTTACGATTTGCTCGTGTAGTTGGACATAGGCCATGATAGTGCTAAGCATGTTTTGCACACGCTCATAGAAAACGTTAGCCGTATCGGTACCTTGGGTAAGTTGCGATAGATCTGTGTAAAGTGAACATTCATCTCTATGATCCGAGAAACTATTAACTAAAGTGTTTCTAATTCCTTGCCAGTTGTCTGGAATACCATTGGTAGCTAATGTTCGTGCGGCTTTACCTGTTATTTTATTAATAATGCCGTTAAGTAGAGCTGAACTAACAAGTTGCTCATCAGGATGGACATATTCTAAAACTAACTTATCACAAATGTGCAAAAATCTAACTAAAACGTGGGAATTGCCATCGAATTCCGGTACTAATCTAAGGGCTTTCCATATGCCATCAATTTTAGCACTATTATCAGATTGAGCCATTTCGATTTCTGAAAGCTCAGTAATACTACCAAATCTTAATCTATCTATAGTTGTGTGCCGCGGATTCGGCTCACGATCCCTATTTCTCCTTGTCAAAGAAATCTTGACTACTTACAATAAGTAATGGAAAAGGATCAGGAATAGCAACCGATTTCTAGGAATTGCATAACTTAAAAATTACTCACAGTAGATACTGCATATCCAGTCTCATCGATGTTCAGACGAGGGTGGAGTTTCAGGAACAGAAGATTCTGTGGGCTCCTCCAACAGCTGCTCGTAGATTCGTAGAGATAGTCGACGCGTCGACGATACGACTATCAGGCGGTCTCGAAGTTTGATAACGCGCACTGACTCGACTATCCTACCGACTGCGCCAATTACGTTAGCGACTGCTGGTAGGAGGTTTTAAAAAGGGCGATTTTGTCCTTTTACATATATTTAATTAAAATAAAAGTTACATTAGGTACTTATGAATAATTAACCTAAAGACAACCTCTAGCTTCGGCGATCGAGCGAGATTGATTGTCTTGATTTCCGATCGATTCCCATGAGAACGTTATGCGCGCACGGTCAGCACTTTCGTAAGTCTTTCTGGGTATCACTCACGCTTGCGTAACACTTGCAACACTTCACTGTAAGTTATGAATTGGTAGTACTATAGGTACATAGGTATGTAGATACATAGGAAGATATCCATAGGTAACATGTGGATGGTTGTTTGTTTGTGTTTGCCTGTTTTTGTTTGTGCTCGCCCGTGTTCGGCATATCGGTGTCGGTTTTTATACACAAATCAAAGGGTATTTGACAAACGTGTTTGCGATGTATCCAGTACGCGCAAGCTTGCGGGCGGCGGACGGAGTTAATGGTGGTGGTCAAATTTACGAATCGTGACACTATGTGTATCCTAAGCTAAATTGTATGGAAAATTTCTGTCGGAGGTTAACCCGAAAGTAATCGCTGCTTCGGCAAGCCTGTGGATGCCGTGTTTGAGTTGGGTGATTGTGGTCAGTGTTCGGCACGTGTTTGCTGTTTGCCACTGTTTGTGGGAAACAGCAAGCGTGTGGAGGCGGCTTGATAAATTCATCTGGCCGTCAAATGTAATAAAAAAATAAATAAAATTGAACTGTCAAAATGAAATCATTGACAATTAATTAATTCATTCACTTGGGCCCTTTCATTTTAGGTTACAAAATTACCAATCCGGATTTTCTTATAACTTCTCCGAGTAACTGCTAAGTATGGCTATGGTTTGTCTTTGGCCATCTCATTATAAGTCCTCAAGTCACAACAAACCACAGTCTTTCAACTACCTAAATAGCAACGGAAGTGAATTGTCATCACAACCACTTTTCTTTTATAACCCACCTTTCAGTGATCTATTTATGTGTCTAAACTCTCAGCCCGTTATTCTATTAGCATATTGAAAGCATGTCTGGGACATAATAATATACGGATGCATATCAAAGAGCCCACAGTCGGCGCACGCGCATCTAATCGCTGATTGATAGATCAAAGGCGGTAACACTGTCCTTATTTAAACTCTACTGCAATGTGCACGATCCTTCTTAGTATGTAGGTACAGTAGTTTTCAGAGAAGACAAGAACAGTTTTGAATTGATAGACACACGTGAGAACTACATAGAGCATACTATGTGGCGATATGCAATAGTAGGCTTTTTTAAAGATGTTTGGCGCTACTATAAAACCAGAAATAGAAATCAGATTCCTAGATACAATATAAATTGCTTGTTATGAAGAGGAGGAACAGTTTTATACAGGGTGGCCAAAAAGCCGTGGATCAAACGCAACTAGGGGTTAGATGGGTCCATCAGCTGCAAAAAATTGTTCTACGGGAGGTCCTTAAGGTCAAACCCTGCAGAGTTATAATTTAACTGCAGAGTTTATTTTTAAATAGGCCTGTTGAGTTTTATGTTTGGGTTAACTTTGGTCTTGCTACGAAATATATCAAAGCCACGCATAGCCATGTGTAATATCTTTTTAGAACCCCTATTAAATGCGCCAAAACTTGTAATACAGGGTCACTTTTTGGTGGAGTACTTTTTTTTCACAGTGCGGTCCGAAGTAAATAAAAATTTATATTATTTTTTTTTCGTATATCTTAATATTATCTTCAACACACCCAATAAGCCACCATAAATAGCATGTCTAACGTAAGGACTCATCAGTACCAATCTAGTGAAAATTATAAAAAACCGGCCAAGTGCGAGTCGGACTCGCGCACGAAGGGTTCCGTACCATTATCGCAAAAAAAAGGAAAAAAAACATGTTTGTTGTATGGGAGCCCCACTTAAATATTTATTTTATTCTGCTTTTAGTATTTGTTGTTATAGCGGCAACAGAAATACATCATCTGTGAAAATTTCAGCTGTCTAGCTATCACGGTTGATGAGATACAGCCTGGTGACAGACAGACAGACAGAGAGACGGACAGACAGACGGACCACGGAGTCTTCGTAATAGGGTCCCGTTTTTACCCTTTGGGTATGGAACCCTAAAAAGATACAGGATGTAGATTTTTTCGAATTTTAATAAAAATGAGTAAAGAAAGACAATTTTCTCATGAAAACACAAAATAAATTATTACTCTGCGGGGGTTGAACTTAAGGACTTCCCGTAAAACAATTTTTTGCAGCTGATGGCCCCATCTAACCCCTAGTTGCGTTTGATCCACGACTTTTTGGCCACCCTGTATATGAATTACAAGTCGTCGAGTTTTGAACGTACTACAATAAGTACAGTCGTTATGGCATTGGAACCAGTGTTTCCTATCAACTATGCTATCAGGAGATATTTTTTTGTCAAGGGATTGAGCTCTACTTTCATTATTATGTCACTACGTTTCTTTATAAATCATTTTCATGTTCAATGAATTTGTGGCAACAATGGACACCTGACACCAATACATAAATATCTAAGACCACCTTGAAGCAAATTGTCCCTACATTGTAGTGCACTTATAATTTATCAAATCACGTTTAAATATAAAGCATTTGTCTTACAATACTCTCTGTTACCACATCGATATCATGTTCTTCACTAATTGTCCGTATTATCTGCATAATCAATTAGTTCTCAAGAAGTGGAATCACTCTCACACGATATATCAGAGAGTTATTCAGGCTTTTACAATATGTTAATTTCAGTCAAGTGTATATTCTTCAAAGTCATCGTGCAAGGGAATGTAAAGCTTGTCTGGTTGGTAATATAGCTGATAATGCAGTGGAAGTCTATTTGCTGGTGCATGAAGTGGGTATTCTTCCGAGTCATCGTGCAAGGCAATTTGAGCTTGTTTGGTTAGAGATATAGTTGGTAATCGCATGGTTGTCTATTTGGTGGTACATGATTCTTATGAAGAGCATCTTGCTCACGATCGGTTGAAGGAGTTGTTGTAGTGAATGATGATTAGCAGTAAAACAAGATATTTGTATTTGATATTGTGGCAACTGATTTTTCTTGGCTCTTGTTAGCAAGGATTAAGATTGCTGCAGCAAATTTTCCTCATTTGAAAATGGTTGCGGTAGCGGTTTGTTGAAAATATGGTTTTTATGTGCAAAAAAATATGAATTTCGTTAATAGTTTTATTCAACGGGATATGTATACTATGATGCTCAATCCTAATAGATTATTAAAATATGAATGAAATAATGTACCAATGAATTTCAATTTCCCCAATTTTTTCATTTCAATTCCTTCTTGGTAGATAAGTCCACAGACATAAACCTAACTAGATAACGCAAGTCCCTCCATCTGTATGAAAACCAAGCGTGCCACTTTTCAACAACAAATTTACTTACCAATGAAAGAAAACATTTCCAATGCCTCGGCCAACTTTTTCTATACAGTCTTTACAGCTCAATACGGCAAAAAAGGCATTTTTCTAGATTTCGGTGGATTTCCAGTGCCGATAATGCTAAATGAAAAGCTCAAATTACGATCGTTGATCGTAATTTTACTCCGTTTTTTGATATGCGAAGTACGTACAATCGCGGCATCTAGTTAGATTTATATGTGTGGTTCAGTCAGACAAAAATTCTCACTTACGCGATATAAAACATTTTCATTGAATTATGAACCAACTTGATTTACTGCGAACATCATAATGATACTATGACGATGGTCGTGAAATGTCTCACGCCGTGCGATGACGTATCGTCGACTTGAGATACGGATGGGAGAAGAGAAGGCCATGTGCGAAATGTTTGTCACAAATTCGCAGATTGCTTGCCTTCTAAGCTGTTGAGAGACAGCTAGAAATTTGTGACAAAAACCAACTGGTTCGAGACAGGAAAGGTTTTTTGCCCGCAGTAACACGTGCCCATCTGATAAATAGAAACTTTTCCGAAACTAAAACCTTCATTTTATATTTCTATTAAGAAACAACTGAGGAATGGTGATTTTGTACGGAATAAATTAAATAAGTACTATTAGAAATATATACCTACAGAAATAAACCAAACTATATTGCTGTTTTTAGGGTTCCGTACCTCAAACGGTAAAAAACCCAAACGGTACAGAACCCTTATAAGATCACTTTCTTGTCCGTCAGTCCGTGTGTCACCACCGATGTTCTCAGGAACGGGTGGACCTAGCAAGTTGAAATTTATACCAGATACTGAGGTATATAGTCCCTATTAGGTATATAAAAATCAAGATCCTGAGTCAACACGATAATAAGAAAGGGGGAAATTCAGATTTTCGCGACAACTTGTACCAAAATTTACCTTATTTTTGAACTTTTTTATTTTTTGGAATTTTTCCTATGTGCTGTAAGACCTTACTTTTAACCAAAATTGACAATTCTAGGTCAACGGAAAGTACCCTATAGGTTTTGGGTCGAAAACATATATGGTAGTTCCCGTTGACCTAGTTACCTAATTATATTGGTGAATGTAGTTTTTTGTACAGAAACCTCGGTGCGCGAGTCCGACTCGCACTTGACCGGCTTTTTATTACAGAATACATCACGAACTTTGGTGAAGATTTAATAGTATGCAAATAACATAATTACACAATTTTGAAAACCGGAACGAGATCCGTATCGAGAGGATATTTCTCAACAAAAAAATCACCAGAAAAACCCAGTTTGACATGCCTGTGCAAGTCTAATTGAGATCACAGGTCGGTCAGCTACTCGGATCTATAAGCAGCAATTAGATTGTTGACTGTGCAGTTGACCTCACATTAGCAACTTAAGTATTTCCCGTAGTTGACGAACAAACTGTGCGAAAAGTCAAACACGGGAATGAATACATCCTTTGTTTTACATAATGCTCAAGACAGAGTGACAATCAGTACCGTGGGATGGAACGGATAGAAGTACGCTAAATGACCCCGAAATATAAACAATCAAAGAAAACGACAGGCAAACGAAGAGAACTGGCAGTCTTGAGGACTGTCGATGGAAGTGAAAATCTATGCCAATAAGCCTGACGCTGACGCAAAACCTTTAGATTTTCCCCTATCACAGATAATATAATACTAGCATACAGATGCCTCATCCCATACAAAGAAACCGTGCCGGCACTTGCAGCACTGGTGCCGTTCCATGCTACAGATGGTGTTAGCAGCGACTTGCAAGTACAAGGGTTTTCTCGGTTCGTGACTATTTTTCTTTAAATACAGTGACGATTTGTTGTATTTTTTTTTTGCACGTTTTTACAGTTTCATCATCTTCCTACCCTTGTCCCATGTTACTTGGGGTCGGCGCAACACGTTTTCCTCTTCCATACCGTCCTGTCCTCCGTCACGCCATCACTGACTCCCTTTTCTTTCATATCACTGCTCACACAGTCCATCCATCTTTTCTTTGGCCGTCCCCTCCCTCTACATCCATCCACATTTATATTCATAATTGTTTTAGTAACATGCGCTACATCCCTCCTCATCAGATGACCATACCAGGACAAACGGTTTCCTTTCAACTTTTCTGTCACTGGCGCCACTTTCAAACTTCCTCTAATATACTCATTTCTCACTTTATCCGTTCTCGTCACTCCGCACGTCCATCTCAACATTCTCATCTCTTCTTCATGCAATCTCTTTTCATCCATCTTTTTCACAGCCCAACATTCTGATCCATACAGTACGACAGGTCTAATCAAGACTTATAAATTTTCCCCTTTAACTTGATCATCCGTGGCATCCGTGGGTCTCAAGTTGTTCCAGTGAGCTGTCGCCATTTCATCCATCCCGAGCTGATCCGGTGCGTTACATCTCGGTCTACCTCGCCATCCCCTTGGACAAGCGACCCTAGGTACCGGATCGCTTTTACAGTTTCATTGTACCAAAATGTGTTACAATACAATTTAAAAAATTGCATGACTCAGAAATTTAAAACCGCGCCATCTATTGGAATCAATTTTAAATGATCCGTTCAAATAATCTCTGAAATTTGAATTAAGAGCCCAATATTACATTCTTTTGTTCTTAGGAGAGTTGATTAATCAAGAACATATTTTTTTATGTTCCATTCTAGAAAGTGTTAATTTTACATACAATTAATAAAAAATCGATGCATATCGCGCCATCTAGTGACATTTATTTGAACCAAATTTTGTTTGTTAGCGCTTGGACCCCTGACCCTACGAAAAATATATAGCGGCTAAAGAAGTTTTCTATTCGAAATATTACCACGGAAGCAGTCCCAAATAACGAAAACCATTATGTTACAAAGAATGGCGGCCCATATTGGAGGCCTATGTCCAGCTGTGGACTGCTATAAGTAATAAAGATTAATTCTTTCTTTCATAAATAATGAGACGATAATTGCAACTAATAAAAATGATTGATTAGCGCAAATAAACTTGCTTGAATACATCGTTATTTTTTGATAATTTATATATTATAAGCCAAAGCTAAACCTTGGCTCTTCCTTTCAATCTCTTGATTGTCGAGTTAATTTTCCCAGAGAAAGGTGCTACATAATTTGTTATTGCAACTCTTTCCTATCAGGCATCGACAATGTGGTTCAACTTTCTGCTGTTTGTATAACGTGAGGATATTATATATAAATAATAGTGTTCAAATCATGCCTGTCGGATTATATCGGCCTGTTCCATTCTCTCACCGATAGACATCTTGTAAAGTGTAACAATATCGAGTTTGAGAGATTGGTTCGGTGTTACCATAACAGTTATTGTTGAAATGGGTTTTAGAAAATGGAGCAGTAGTATCTGATCGATCATTAAAACTGTTGAAGAGAGACTGACTGCTTAACTACTTAAAAGATGACGAAATTAAAAGTGTTGACGAAGAACATATTAGAAATTTATCGAACTATACAGCTTTTAATAAAGAAAGTTGCAACAAAACTTAACCACAATATTTTGTAGCACTTATAAAGATGTCGAAATGGACACTATATTTCTTTTCCGTACGCAAAATACGCGCTTAGACGTGGAGTTGCGGACACCAGCCCGTCTTAATCTAATCTAATCTATCTATATTTCTTTTTCGAGGAAGCTGACCTAACCTAAAACATTAGACACTTATCGATCAGAAAGGCTTCTAATAAAGGAAATCTCAACGATATCGTCACCAGAAACATTGCAGTTTTTCAGGGACCCACTTGTCCATATTACTGCGGTTTTGTGGGACTTACTTTAATTGTGCGCACAGCTAAGGAGTGGAATTCCCTTCCGGAGTCTTTGTTCCCTGATAGCTACAACCTTGGGGTCTTTAAGTCAAGAGTGAATAGGATTCTTCTAGGCAAGCATGCTTCAACGTAGACCACAACATTGCTTAACATCAGGCGAGATGGGGGTCAAACGCGAGCGTATAGAATATAAAAAAAAAACTTAGTTGATAAGTTTAGAAAAAAAAAGAGCGAGAGCAGTGGTGGCCCAGTGGTTACGGCCCTGTAATTTATTTCATCACCACTGCTCTCAAAAAGGTGAAGGAAAACATCTTGAGGAAACCGGCATTTCCTAGAACCGAAAGTTCAAAGACATATTACATCTAAAAGAAAGAAAAATATTTATTTGTGACCCGCACAGGAGACACGAGTAAGCAAAACACAAACAATAATCTATACCAATATTATAAAGAGGAAAGATTTTTTTGTTTGTTTGTACCGAATAGGCTCCAAAACTACTGGACCGATTTCAAAAATTCTTTCACCGTTGGGAAGCTACTCTATCCCCGGGTGACATAGGCTACTTTTTATCCCTGTATTCCCACGGGAACAGGAACTACGCGGGTGAAACCGCGAGGCGTCCTCTAGTAAAAAAAAAAAATATATAACCCCGTGCGAGACCAAAAAGGCTCCTACCTCAGCATGTGCAACGATATTAAAAAGAAAAATAACGCTGCGCTGATATTCTGATAGGGCCCACTGTTGATGCCCAATCTACCAATCCATACTGGGATCCGTGGTGGATTATAGCCCACTCCCTCTATGTGAGAAGGCCTGTGTCCCAGCAGTGGGAACTTTAAAAGGCTGATGATGATGATGAATAATAAAAAAAAAACAAAAAAAGAAGTGCTTGCAATTGTAACGGCGAAAAATTCACTTCACAGATCACATTAGTCAAAAGAAAACTCGACCGTAACTTCTCCTCTTCTTCGTCAACATCAAGCTCCTTAATTCAAAGAAAATTCTCTGTCGTCGCTGCCATTACAAGGTCAACATCTAAACAAAATACTTCGCATAATGAAAAACTGTTACAGTGAACAATATATGAAGCAACTGAACCATTTCTAAGAACAATCGTAGAAACATTCATTTCTCGTTGGTTGCTATTACCACTTACTGTTGGTTGTTGGTTGCGATAACCAGTGTTCCGCTCTAGATTCATTGTTTTAGCGTAGATGTGGTCTAATTAACCGAGTAATGAAAACTATTGGTCGGCTTTTTATTATCTGTGAGTTTAGTTAACTGATCGTGATTTCCTGTTGGCATTTCAATAGTTTCTATAGTAAACAGGCTTCTTCTGGGTAAGCTCACTCCATCGTCCAATCTGACAAGAATAGAGTCAAGAGCAAAACCATAAAAATAAAAAAAGAAGGGAGATACTTGAAGCTGTTCATAGATACATAACACAACATCACGACTGTTTCCCCGAAGGATATGGCAGAGGCACGGGCACCCAACGGGAAGAAAGAAAATTTTCAGATGGTATAGCTTGGATTTGTTATTGAGTTTTGTGAAATATTAAGATTTTCTAGAGACGATCATAAAAAAAAATATGTTCTTGTGAATGACACAATTAAGGAATATTGGGCTCTTAATTCACATTTCAAATATTATTTGAATGGATCATTTAAAACTGATGCCAAAAGATGGCGCGGTTTAAAATTTCTGAGGCATCCGCTCGATTTTTTTAATTTGTTTTGTCACACATTTTGGTACAATGAAACTGTAAAAACGTGCAAAAGAATACTATAAAACAAATCGTCGCTGTATTTAAATAAAATGTAATCAAGAACCGATTAAACCCTTTTACTTGCATGTCGCTGCTAACAGTGCTAACACCACTACATCCGTGGAACGTGGATAAACGCTGGTTATGTCGCCGCGTCGGCACGGTTTCTTTATATGGAATGAGGCATCTGTATGCTAGTATTATATTATATGTGGCAGAGTGTACTTTCATCCACATTTCTTTAATTATGTTTAAGTCTCAATAAGGTTCTGGAGCTTCAACTGCCTAACGAAATACGCAGCGATGGACGACCTCCAGATACCTACGTGAAATACAAGACCGATGTGGCAACGCGCGGAGGAGAGAAAAATTATGGTAATGAAGAATTAGGAACAATATTGTCATCAACCGTGCAAAAATCCAATCTTTGGGATCACGAGAAATCCAAAAATTTAAATTATAACCAGGATGTGGCCCTACTGAACTACTGCTGACGTGCTGAGCGACCACTACCAACAAGCCAGTTTGAAGCTATTCATGGAGCTATAATATTTCTAAGATTAATGCAAGACCGTTCTCGAAGTCCGTCTAATCCGCAGTCTGCGTTGGCTGGGAACCAAATACATGAAACTATAACCAGAGTTAGTTATTATATGGCTGCCAATCTATTGATATAAACACGCCATTGTACCTTTAGTGATGTGTTGATGGTCAACGTGGTACACGCATTACCACGTTGTTAAACACCTACCAATTTGTACCATCAGATGATATAGCAAGCTAGTCATAAGTCTATATATCAAATAGACACAAATCTTAGGGGTTACTAAGGTGCAGTCCATATTGAAAGAGCAGAGATCGTTTACGTTACCACGAGTAAGCGTGAGTAAAAACTCGCACTAAGGCCTCTGAGGCCTTAGTGCGAGTTTTTACTCACGCTCACTCGTGATACGTAAACGATCTCTTATGTCAAAATGTATACAAAAAAAGTGGTTTCTCCTTACCGTCACCAGACGGCGCTTATCCAGTTTCAATACAAAATGATGTTTACGTTAACGCGATAGAGCGTGAGTAAAAACTCGCACTAAGGCCTCTGATCACAGCGCCATTTCGTTTGGGCCTGTCAAGTTTTCGTGATCTGGCAAGATGATGTATACCAATCCCATTTTAGTTTGGCAGGGTAGCTAACCGATATCCATACTGAAAAAATGTGAACGTAAAATCTAATTAATTTTGCTGTAATTAACCCACCATAATTCATTCTAGATGATATTCCCATTAAAATTATTCGCATTAAGACTTAGGTAACCGGTATACAATCTCTTCTAGGTATAACAAAGCCCTCGCCCCCATAGAGCGATAGAAACATAATCAAACCATAGAGAGGCCAGTAACATTCCTTTCTTCTATTTCGAAATCGGAACAAGTGCGATTCGATTCTTTACAATTTTGAACCGTGGATCGAATATTTCACAAGATTTTCGAAAGATATTTATTTGAAATCGATTGTCTATCATCGTCTCTTGTAGGATTATGTAAAGTAATTGTTTTACCATCTCTAAGACTTTCAACTACCAGACAATTGGTAGTTTTTAAAAGTTACGTATTTTTGTTAGTTGTCAGCTTTTAGAGTTACGTGTGATCTACCGGTCTTGAGGTAGTTTGCCACCTGCAAGAGCTTTAGAACAATTATTAATTTGAGAGCGTAACAATTTTACACCTTTGTCTATATAACTGTCTATATTCAATTACAGGGTGATCAGAATAAACGACCAACTACTAAGCCAAATTGCTTTCGCGGTTTGATCGAGAGTTTCAGGAAATAAATTATTTATATAACCGCAGTTCAGAGACCTAGTCTGGAGGTACTACATTGTGATAATAATAAAATAAGCAAGCACACTTTAATAGATTAATTTTAACCGGTGGTACCCTTGGATCACTGGTGGTCCCTGAAAGCACACAGAGTGGTCCACGAAACCATCATGCAATCATTAAATAAATGGCAAAGACGAGAGGACGACAATGTCGTAAATCGTAATATTATAAATGCGAAAATTGGAATGGATGGGTGTAGGTAAATTTTACTCTGTCACGCCAAAACGGTTAAACAGATCTGGATGAAATTTGACACAGAGATAGATTATAGTCTGGAATAGCATATAGGCTACTTTTTATTCCGGTATAATGTTCCCTTGCGTTGATAAAACACTTTTCACGCGGCGAAGCTGCTAGCAGAAGATAGTAATCGAATACTCTTATAATGTGAATATTGTCGATAGAAAACCAAAATTTTCCAAGTTAGTAAACTTGATGGACCATGACGTTCATGGCAAGACCAAAATAATTATGACAACTTCACTTCCCAAGGAGTGGAACTTAATAGATGAAATTCAAACGCAAACAATTTCAACAGTCCATATAAAATAAACCACAACCAACCTCCTAAACCAAACGAATGCACTAGTCTAGCAATAAACAGTGCTTTTGATTCATGCACCAATTATGAACCAAAGTAATGATTATTGAAATCTAACAAACCGATATCCAAGAGATTGCAGTACTATTTGCATGCTAAAATATAGCACGGTGCGGACCGTTTCGCATAGCAAACACTTGCTATCGTATTCGTAGGTAATGTGGAGGGTTTAGTCAACCTTTGGTGGTAAGTAAAGCATTCGTAGGCAAGTCTCCTTAGTTAACATTCTTCTTCGTGTTGATGGTAAATAGATACTTTAAATATTATGTTGACCCGGTATTCAGTCAGCAACACCATTCTCAAACGCAGGCATAAGGTCCTCACATGTACTATGCGCCAAAGCTATATCTGATCACTTTGAAAACAAAATCCCGTGCACAAGATGACCAATTGACCACAGCTGCGTCCGCCCTTTTTGCGTCGACCATAGCCAAATGACTTGTTTGTTTTTTTGCCGTCTTTTTTTATTACAAAAACAAGGGGCTGACAGGTACTAGAGAAACAGTCACCCGATGCTGCGGTGCTATTGGTTGATGAGTATAAGTCGGCGTTAATTTAGCGGGCGAGCCCTGCAAGCAGAAATAGTCCTTACGGTGATCAGATGCAGCTTTGGCCGATTGTACATGTAGCAGAGATGGATGTGCGGAGTGACGAGAATGAATAAAGTGAAAAATAAGTATATTAGAGGAAGTTTGAAAGTGGCGCCAGTGACAGAAAAGCTGAAAGGAAACCGTTTGTCCTGGTATGGTCATGTGATGAGGAGAGATGAATATAAATGTGGACGGATGCAGGGGGAAGGGACGGCCAAAGAAAAGATGGATAGACTGTGTGAGGAGTGATGTGAAAGAAAAGGGAGTCAGTGATGGCGTGACGGGGGACAGGACGGTATGGAAGAAGAAAACGTGTTGCCCCCAAGTAATATGGTACAAGGACAGGATGATGATGATGTACAGATGTGGGCGGCGTAAGTTTACATTGTTTTAGCACGATATAAATGAGAAAAATCAAGTACAATTTTGTACGAAGCAGTCAAATGCTTAGATGGAAACATTTACACACCTAATGGCAATTCTATTTCCATTGGGTTTGGTTTAATAGTAACAAACGGTAAAGAAACAAAATTTTAAGCTTATAACTTGAGAATAACGAGGCTATAAACATTTCAGTGTTTATTTGCGCCTAATTAGGGAAACACAACGCACACCTAATTAGGTACCACCAAAGCTGGCTCCACGCAAGTCCTAAAATGTCAGATTATCGCGTGCTGTGACCAAATAAGCCAATATGGCCGCCATACGCGTGCCCACAGTTACCGACCCCTGACCTACGGAATGCGTGGCTGACAGTATAAGTGCCGATTGCGAACACGACCAATTTGCATACCACGCCGTCTCTTTTTAACCTGTAGAATAAGAAAGAGACAGCGGTAGAAAAGTTGGTCAAAGTCGTATTGTACATTAAGGGTAATGTCGATCATATCCGCCCAATTCTCTGTAAAGTTCTCGGTATAAGAGAATTGACAGTTTTTGTGTTGTGCTTTTCTAAGAATAAGAGAATGTGTTTTTACTTCACCTATTTAATAAACTTTATTTCAGGCGCTACCCCGAGCAAAACGCCGCGCTAGCCGTTTTTCGTGCAGTTTTTAGGAGCTATCTACTCGTTATTTAAAATGAAATATCAACTAATAAAAATACATTAAATTTCTACATATTATTGATTCCAAAATTGTAGATTTCTTTTTTTTTAATGTAGTATATGTTTCACTAATCTACTTCCAACAAAACCATAAAAAAGAGAAATAATGATTGATAGCATGCATCTCCTCGTAAAGTGTTCATTAATATTTTTTTGTAATATTTTTTCAAAAGACCAATATTCGATTTTATAAAGATTTTATTCTAAAATCTGGGCGTATTCACTACTATAATTAATGCGCCACCAGTGCCGCTAGGCCAATAGGAATGCTCATATCTCACGCTGATTTTTTGGTCAGGGTAAGGCCTTAAGATGATGGCCCCAACATGAGCTTAATTCATGTTAGAAATCAGATAATTTCGGTTCTTATGGTACCTATGGGTAGTCATCACCATGATATCAGCTGAAAGACGTCCACTGCTGGTCATAGGCCTCCCGGAAGCGTCGCCACAATGATCGATCCCGTGCGTCTCGCATCCAGCTGATACCAAACTTCACCAGGTCAACGGTCCACAGGTGGGAGGCCTTCCAACGCAACTTCATCCGGTTCGCGGTCGCCACTCCAGAACCTTTCGGCCCCATCGGCCACCCGTTCTGCGAGCAATGTGGCCTGCCCACTGCCACTTAAGTTTGGCAATTCTTCGGGCTATGTCGGTTACCCTGGTTCTCTTGCGGATCTCTACATTTCTGATACGATCACGCAAAGAAACGCCGAGCATAGCCCCTATTCCCTTTGAGTCACTGTTATCAAGATTTGACGAGACGTTTTTAGGTTAACCTTAATAATACGTAAAAAATAAGTATATAAGGTACCAAAACTAAAAAAGAGAGAAACATAAAAAAGACCGGCTTCCAAAAACAAACGCTACAAAGCGAAACATGGCTTTCTTTTCCAAAGTATGTCTATAGAACCTGTTGATTTTTCCGTTTTGACACCGACTTCCGAAAAGAAAATAATTTTTCGCTATTTAGTGTTTTGTTTTGGAAGTCGGTTTAATTTTTATGGTAACATGTTTTTTTAATTGTATTGAGTAATCTTAACACCTACAGTCTTACTACAATAAATTATGTCTCCGTATCTCAAAAAATAAAGGGCAGAGCTGATGTTTATTCGTATTTGCCTCAAAGTGAAAATTATTCAAACTCATGCGAACTTTCACCCATTTAAAAATCACGCAATTAATTAACACGTATCCTATATCAATTAACCCTAATTGATTAATCTTAAAACCTACAATGCTATTTATTTACAATAATAACTTTTAATTATGGTTCAACTAGTCGACGGCACGAACTATTTTGTGCGCGAGTTTAAAATGCACGCCATCTCATCCGACAACACGTGCGAAAGAGATAGATGCTGTGATGAGCAGTAAGAAGCTAGTTCGCGTACGAATTAGCACTTTTGCAAATTTGTATCGAAATTTTATAAACAGACCATTGGGAGTCTAGATATCATGAAAAAACTACTAAATGTATATTTTCAAAATAAAATTATTTGCATTGTTGAATTACTAATCTATACCTGTATGGAGGCCGTTTTGTAATTTTCCTTCTTCTAATGGTATTTATTTCCGCCCAAAAAAGCGTTAAAATTAGTGTTGAAATATGGAACTTTCGACGCTCATAACTTTCAAATATGTATCCATACAGGGCTAGATAATGATGAGACAAATTGATATATTTTTTATTTTGAACGAAGAATGATCGACTAGTGTAACCTTAATCTCGCTTACGTCATCCTCATTATAAAGACGTAAACAGTACCTACAAATGAGCGTCGCAATTCGAACGCAAATCTAGACTCAAAACAATCGAATTGTTTTGATTCTACAACTCATTAAGCGTTGATAAATCTCGAAGCCCATTTAGCAAACATTAACCTCAGACAGACGGACAGACGCGGGTACAGATTTAGGAAACTCATTACAAATAAACCAATGGATGTCTGTCTGGCTATTTGCGGACTTACTAATAAGCGAGATCAAAACGATTTGACTGGGCCGAGGGTTGTCTTAGATCTTGAGACTGTAAGAAATGTTGTTTGGTGATTTTAATTAGTAAAGTAACGAAGTTATTGAAGACATTGATGCGTTTTGAAACAAGATATACTTAGTAGAACTAGTTGTGTTTAATTGGTACCATATAAGAACTCAGATCAAATAATAAGTCAAGATGGAACGTTGGAAACATCAAAGTGAAGCCGGTTCAAACTAAGCCTTGCCGTACAAATACACAATTACACGCACTCGCCTACAACGAAATTAGGCCTTAGCTTGTCCTTCGAGCTTACAGATCAAATAATAATGTTCAACTGACAAGCTAAAGGGTAGTTTCGTTATACGTGTGCGCGTATAATTGTGTATTTATACGGCAAGGCTTAGTTTGAACCGGCTTCACTTTGTTGTTTGCAACGTTCCATCTTGACTTTTTATTTGATCTGAGTATAAGAATGAATAAAAGTGCTCATCTGTATCCCTAATAAGATGATGAAATGGAATATCATGCAATATTTTTACTGAAATGAAACACATAACGTACGCACATAAATTTTAAAGGAATAACAGAATTCTTTACTGCTGAACCAACTCAAGACCAATAAATACAAAAGCTTTGAATTATTCTCAAGATAAGCCCAGATTTTACTTAAAATGAAGAAATAACTGTTCTCCTCAGACAAACTATCACATCACACTAATATTATAAAGGCTAAAGTTTGTGAGTGTGTTTGTTTGTAACTTTGTATGTTTGTTACACTTTAACGCAAAAACTACTGAACGGATCTGGATAAAATTTGGCACAGACATAGATTATTGTCTGTGATAGCACATAGGATTTTATTTCTATCCCGGGAATATGTTAACAATAAAGTAACATTTGTTTATACTAGCTTCTGCCAGCGGCTTCGCCCGCGTAAAAGTCGAAAATAAGCCCGAGGGAGCATATTAGCCTGACTATAATCTATCTCGGATAAAATTTCATCCGGATCTTTTCCGTCGTTCTGGGGTAAAGAAGTCACAAACAAACATAATCACAAACTTTCGCCTTCATAATTCTAGTGTGATGATTACGCATTGTCTCTTATTCCTCCATAATAATATAATAGGAAAGGTGACAAAACAATATCAATCGTCCGTCAAAGGGTTCCCACTGTTTCATATATAAATGCAGACTTCATTTCACTAACAGGTGTTAATACGTTTACGTGAGAGTTACCCACAATTATACAACCAGTGACAACGGTTTCACTCGTGCGAACCACCGGTGAAATTATTCTACTTCCAATATAACTTGACACGTGGCTGGATTGGGAACTAAGGAAAATGCACGGAGTTTGACGTTTCGTCTGAACAAGCAGCGCCGCTATGAGATGTCAAGATATATTGGGCAGTGAATTCCAGAAGGCCCAGCAAATTGTATGTGAGCTTGCTAATTTGCTTTTCATAGAATACGAGGCCAAGACATGGTTAATAAAGAAATTCAGTCACGCGAAGCATAGAGCTCAACACTGTAGTTAAATTGTTAGTCCATCACGATTTGTATGTTTGTAAGAATAAAAAAATACATCATTTTTCCAATGCTCCGAGTGGGTTCGTATCTTATGTTTACAAACAAGAGCAACCCACATGGTTCCCACACGTGGAATCCAAGTTATTGGAAGTATCGCCAATCGTCGATAATGGCCGCCCGATCGGAAAGTACCAGGGTAGCATAGACGGCTGGAAGTGTACCGAACCGATCGATATTCCAATATCCCATGTCTACGTAGCGATAGCGCACACATGCGGGGTGCATTGTGTGCGTGAACTGTGAACGATTGATTCTCTCCTCTTTCATGAATTGGTTCGGGCTAGATTCGAGTTTCATCGGACACGATCGGTTTTCCCCTCGCTTCGAACGAAAGTTGTGTTCCTGAAAAGCTTGCTGCAACAGCGAAAGTTTTTTTCGATAGTGAAAATCCATTTCGAACGTTTCTACTGTCATAAAACCTTTTTTACAATTACATAAAATGCACATCGCACTGGCTATTTGCGGTCAAAAAACCATGAGATGCCATATAAGTTTTCTTTTTATTAATTTGTTTTCATGTTCGTAAATGGCTTTTCGGTATTTTTATTTTTCATAAAATGTCAACCAATGTATTTTTTAATTTAATTCTGTAGTAAAACCTTTTTACGTATTCATTAAAGGTTTGTTTTTCTTTTAGAGATTTAAGCGTATATTTTTTTTAGAATATGTCGTTTATTTACTTGATACTGTGTATAATTAATTAATTTGTAATTTATTAATATGCTTTTTAAATTTGCATGGCGTGAGCCTGATTATGGCGATATATATTTTTTTTTAATTTTGGCACCTGTGTACCTACCCATATTCTGCAAATAAAAGATTTGAATTTGAATTTTTTTTTTATTATCTTCTATCTACGCCCGTGAGAAAATGGCGTGAGCCGGATATTGTTTGTAGACTCTTAATTAGTATTGTTACTCATTAAAAAAAAGAATTTGGACATAACTTTGTCATGTTTTTGGTATGTAGGTAGTAACGTGTACGTACCTACCGTAAAGCAAAAGTGTTGAAAAGGTTTAGGATATGACAATAAACTAGATACTTACATTACTTATTTCGAAGTTCGATAATATAAATTAAACATTCAAGTGACATATTAAATGATAATAATAAACCTGCTGTTTAAGTATATAGCTGATCTGAAATAAACGAAAACACAGTAGGTGTACCTACCTAACTGTACCTATCAGTGGGTTATCAGTCCTCTCAAGTCATATGACTGCGATCCGAGGCCCGAGGTTATTAAAGATATCATTGCATGAATACCTGTCATTGACTTGAGATACTTGTTCAATTACAAAATCCCAAGCCAGTCGTAGACTCTTCGTCAAATTTGAACTGAGGGGGTTTATGATCTTAGACTTCTTCGATTCGTATACTTAAGGGTACACAAGTCAAAAATTCTTCCATACAAACGTAGTCTAGAGATTACTCCACTGTTTGACGATGTACTTTCAAAATAAAAAAAGATATTAATTTGTCTCATCATTATCTAGCCCTGTATGGAACCGAAAAAATAAAATATTTGAAAGTTATGAGCGTCGAAAGTTCCATATTTCAACACTAATTTTAACGTATCTTTGGGCGCAAATAAATACCATAAGAAGAAGGAAAATTAAAAAACGGCCTCCATACAGGGATAGATTAGTAATTCAACAATCCAAATAATTTTATTTTGATCAGATACATTCAGTAGTTTTTCCATGAAATCTAGACTCCCAAAGGTCTGTTTATAAAATTTCGCGCGCTCGTTTTCGTCCTAAATCATCATCCATTTCGATAAAAGATTGCAGAAGTGCTAATTCGTATGCGAACTAGCTTCTTACTGCTCATCACAGCATCTATATATTTCGCACGTGTTGTGGGATGAGATAGGATGCATTTTAACCTCGCGCACAAAATAGTTCGTGCCGTCGACTAGTTTAACCTTAACCGGCTTTCGGACTTTATTTACGTATTCGTGTTTTTAACGAACATTTTAAAAACTGATCCGTCTTTATTCATACAAATAGGATCACGAATAGTAGGTAAGTGCACAAACGAATTTAGTAGTCTCGAAAAGCAATCCTCTGCTCTGTCAAAATCTATACTTTATTAATTGCATAAAATTGACTACTTTATTGTTTTCTGAGTGTTTTACATAAATTAATAAATTAAATCTTTTTAACTATTAGCGCGTAAAAGTATGATCTACACTGCTAAGTAAATTTAACGATAAATAATACTGTAATGGCAGGGTAGGCAGGCGCCTATTAAAAACATATAATAAATCTGTAGAAAATCGGTTTTGTACAACGAAAATATTTCCAAAAGAAATAGCCGGGGTGTTAAAGGATAACTAACAGAAACAATTTTGAAAGAATTGTGTTCAATCGTCGCAATCTGTTCAATCTATCAAAGTTAGATGAATTTAAAGTGTTCAAGAAGTAAAATATCACAAAACACGCAATTCAGATAGTCGAATGGTGCAGACCCTAGAAAAAGAATTGGTAGGTTGACTGATAACATGTACGTAGTATTTTTACTATATAAAAAAGAACTCTGTGAGTTGTACTTTGAATCTGTAACGTGTATTGCTATGTGACATGTCTGTAAAATAAATGCCCGTAGTTTGCCCGTAATTCATTGTGTTTAAAATAATCCGGTCCTAATCGCAAATAAAGGTAGGGTACTAAGGAAGGTAGCAAGGCAAGTATGGTAGGTAAGTCTAGGAAAGTTAGGTAGGTAAGTACCTAGAGTAGGCACTAAGCATAGGCAGTTGATAGGAGGCGGAAGCGAATCCGCGGGCACAGCTAGTTTCCATTATATCCATTCACTATTAGATCACAAGAGGTAGACATTAATGAAATTCTTTAGCTAAGTAGTTAATAGTAGGTTGGAACTATTATGATCGATCGAATAGCGAACCACAGAGTACATTGAATATTTGTAGCGAACTCCGTGCACAACAAAGCAGCAGATTTAAAATTATGATTGTTATTGAAAGTACACTTTACAAGACGGATGGGAGCAAAAAGGCAATAATTTATTATCGTTTGATTACGTATTGCACGATGGTAATGTACCGAGTGAGGAAAGAAAGTTGTTGACGTAATTTGAATTAGGAATTTCGAACTACTTAGTTCTTTTTTTAATAAGTAGGTGTCTTTTTGTTCGGTTGGTAGTCCAAGATTGAGATTATAAAAGTTTTAACCTTTAAAAATAAATGAATGCCTTTCTAGGTAGGTTATTAAGATTATACGTATATAAGTTGCCTATATAAGCCTATCTAGTCTAGTGGTCGCAACGCTGCTGTTGATCATCGGGGTTTGGGTTTGATTTCCAGCTGCCTAATTGCGTATATGAATTCGGTAAGGAAAACAAACGGTTTGACCAAATTTAAGATTATAACAGATTCTCCTTTTTGCCAGAAATTATTGAACGCTTTCATAGGTGAATAACTGAAGACACTCTTTTCGAAAAAGCCTAATAATTATTGGCAATGACTAATTATTTAAAGAATATTTGTCATAGAGAAAAGAATGACAGAAAGAAAAGAAAAGAAGGAAGAATCAGGAGAGAGAGGAGGATCAGCAGCTTTATTATTAAAGAATCAGGAGAGAGAGGAGGATCAGCAGCTTTATTATTAAAGAATCAGGAGAGAGAGGAGGATCAGCAGCTTTATTATTAAAGAATCAGGAGAGAGAGGAGGATCAGCAGCTTTATTATTAAAGAATCAGGAGAGAGAGAAGGATCAGCAGCTTTATTATTAAAGAATCAGGATATAGAGGAGGATCCGCAGCTTTATTATTAAAGAATCAGGATATAGAGTAGGATCAGCAGCTTTATTATTAAAGAATCAGGATACAGAGTAGGATTAGCAGCTTTATTATTAAAGAATCAGGATATAGAGGAGGATCCGCAGCTTTATTATTAAAGAATCAGGATATAGTGTAGGATCAGCAGCTTTATTATTAAAGAATCAGGATATAGAGTAGGATCAGCAGCTTTATTATTAAAGAATCAGGATATAGAGGAGGATCCGCAGCTTTATTATTAAAGAATCAGGATAAAGAGTAGGGTCAGCAGCTTTATTATTAAATAATCAGGATATAGAGTAGGATCAGTGGCTTTATTATTAAAGAATCAGGATATAGAGGAGGATCCGTAGCTTTATTATTAAAGAATCAGGATATAGAGGAGGATCCGCAGCTTTATTATTAAAGAATCAGGATATAGAGTAGGATCAGCAGCTTTATTATTAAAGAATCAGGATATAGAGTAGGATCAGCAGCTTTATTATTAAAGAATCAGGATATAGAGGAGTATCCGCAGCTTTATTATTAAAGAATCAGGATATAGAGGAGGATCCGCAGCTTTATTATTAAAGAATCAGGATATAGAGGAGGATCCGCAGCTTTATTATTAAAGAATCAGGATATAGAAGAGGATCCGCAGCTTTATTATTAAAGAATCAGGATATAGAGTAGGATCAGCAGCTTTATTATTCAAGAATCAGGAGAGGGAGGAGGATCAGCAGCTTTATTATTAATAAACGATCAATGACATAGACGGAAAGCCACACCGCGTCTTTCATCTCGCATGTGATTTGTCGATTTTTCATAATCTTTACCCTTTGCTCTTTGCGAACTCATTACGCATTAAGGCTGCAGGAGAGGTGTCTTGTCTTATATTTCATGGGGTCAAACCCGAAAGCCGAATTTAGTTACGCAATTAGGCTGCAGGTCAGGCAATGTGTTAATGGATTTTCCTTCTAGTTTCTGTTCTCAGTAGTGGCCCGGAGTCTTAATTGAGACCGATTGCTGGCAACAGACTCACCCCAATTGTATGGGGCAACTAAATAGATATTACCTACTGCCTAGGTGTGATGTTTCATAAGATAGGTAGATTCGTCTAGAAAATAACTACCATACTTTTCTTACATAATATTTTCCAATAACGGGCCACACCCTTCATAACAAACATCTATTCAACATAAGCGCCACGGACAGCCCACTTTGCAGGGGCTGTTTTAAAGCCGAAGAATCAGCCGCCCACGAAATCCTGGCATGCGAGGCCGTGGTATCTCAACGTGAAGAAATCCTCGGAACAGTGAGGTCGCTCTGTGAAGCCTGTGAAGCTCCCAGGAAGCTTCTGTGCTTTTGGACGGAGATAGGCTGGCTATGTTAGCCAGTACCCCCACGCACAACGACCAAATAGGAGTCTAAGTGCTGAAAAGGGAGTCCCTACTACTATTAGGTACCCGTTCCCGTGGGAATACAGGGATAAAAAGTAGCCTATGTCACTCGGAGATTGTGTAGCTTCAGTTTTAACGGTGGAATAATTTTTGTGGTCCAAAAGTTTATTAGTTACATACAAAAATACAAATCTTTCCTCTTTATAATATTAGTAGATTAAGTAAAGCAAAACAAGCAACATTAACTTCGTCGAAGATAACTTTGTCCTTCATGGTGCTTGAATAAAACTCTACTTAGACGAGCATTCTCTTTAGGATGTAGATAAAACCATTCTTTGAATCTAACTGGAGGCTGTGCATCTTATTCTTATTATCTTGGGCCACGGTAGACCCACGACAAGACGAGCCGAGCGAAGCGCATTTTTTTTTGCTTTTACGCCCATGTGACAGGGCTTTTAGAGATAGAAGCTGGGCTCTACATGAGATCTAATAACTTTTTGACCAACGTTGCCAGAATATAACTTTTGTTACATTTTACGTTACTTTTAACCTTCTCCATGTAACACAAATCAAAATGTAACTTTCACGTTACTTTAAGGAATTATTATTGAAATATTTGGCATGCAAATTAAAAATAATCGTGAAATGGAACGCATCTAAGAAAGTTTTCGTTCGTCGTGTTGTCGCACCTGATTTTGTGCCACACAAATTGACTTATTGCATATTTACTCACTCACTCACGTGTATTTTCAAATCTTCCATCCCGCTTACTTCGGCGAGCGCGTGAGCGTATTTAGGCTTAGCACGCACTGCGGTTTTATTTCGCGCGGTTTTTCCCGACCATTCAGCGACTTAAGAATTGTATGAAGCTGCACGCATTACGGTAAAAATTCGCGCGGAAATAACACTGCAAGAATGACGTGTTATGCCACAGAATCCACCGCACCCCGGTGCGGATTAAATTCGCGCGAATATTTTGAGCTATATGAACAGGTAGAAAGAACAAAATTTTATCCGCAGTGCGTGTTTGTTATATTCAGTACGCGGACAAAAATTCGTGCTAGTAAAATCCACACGGCTACAAATCGCAATGCGTGTTAAGCCTTAGTATCGTTTTCCACATAAAATTGACAAAAGTTACATTAATTTTTGAGTGTCTCATGTAATATTTTTTTATTTTTTTATTTGACTATCTGCCGCTGGCAACACTGTTTTTGACAGTGCGTGCCATATGGTCTCGTCGTGGCAACATTTTACATGAAAATGGTTTTTGGTGGGCTCTATAGTAACCCGCCCCGGCTTCGCTTCAAAATCTTACATACAAATCTTGTCCTGAAAATTACGCAACAAAGCAACAAAAAACACTGCAATATCTGGATCTGATGAGCTTGCGTAAATTGATTTTTAGCGATATATCTATAGATATAGGTATGTTCGCGAACCCGAACGAACTATTTCGTATATCTGCTTTGCCGTCGTAGTGACAGTTTTTATGAAACAGTTGGTATCTACCGTACTATTATACGATAGTAGGAACCTACTTGAAGCTCAATCAAAGTGGAGAAGATACTCGTCTTCGAGTTTATCTTCTAGCTTCCTTTGTTTTTCATCAGTGATCAAAGTTTTCATCAGATTAAAATTAAATACTTGACACGGTTGGCGCAGTGCCTGAAAGGTTGGATTGTGTGAGTCGTGTACTATACGGGTCACGTATTCGAATACCGTGCTGTATAAATGTTTGAGTAGAGTTGTTCTGTTTGGCCAATAGACAAACGGGACAGAAATACGGGCTAGCTCGTTTAGTTTTAGGCTATTAACACAGTATAAATATACAAAAAGTATGAAAACTATCTACAAACGCTCGAAACGGTACTGAGTACTGAGTGTACACTCACACAAAGATGCGCACTGACGAGACCCCTAAGCAGCGTCTGCAGTGCTGTCAGTAGTGCGAGCCGCTTAGGGGTATCGTCGATGCGCATGTTGTGAGTGTGCTGTTTCGAGCGTTTGTAGGTAGTTTCCGTACTGTTCGTCCATATTTATTCTGTACTATTACTACCCCACTGCAAGGCAAATACATCTTCTTTCTCCTATGGTAAGTTTGTCAAAGCTCACATGACAGTCCGACCGCAAACCACCATCATTCTCTTCTCTCGCCCTTATGGTATATGAAACTTTCTAAACATAGGTAATTATCATTCACACGGCCCATGCAAGCCAATGTTAAGAAATAAATAAATAGTCCAATAACCAAGCAACCCCCTAGTAACTCTCGCACAAGGAAAGTATACCACCCGGAACGATTTCCGTTCACACGTTCTAACGTAGGGCACACCGCACACTTGGTAGTACATATGTTCAGCGCAAGCGCACCTGCCCTTACTTTTTACGTAAACAAGCAAAAACACACGCTCCAACAACTATGCACAATTCTCACGCGAATAAAGGTCAAACACTTGGGTAAATTAAAGGTTTGCTTGTATTATTTTTAATTATATACGTGTAGGTATGTATTTTTGGGTGTTTGTTGCGTCAGTCTGAAGATCACAATGGTTATTAAGTACGGTCCATGAGCTTCAGTATCTGATCTCTGTCTTTTTTGTTTTTTTCCCAATGTTATTTGAATTAGTCTGTTTCCATGACTTGCCAGTTGCAACATGAGATGATATCGTGACTATAATATTTTGCGGTGCTTTATTAGGAATTGCGGCAGGCATACTAAGGCGAAGATGGTGAAAGAACTGCCCCCGTACTACCAGAAAACAGAATTGGGTGACAAAGGGAGTGCCTTCTTAAGGTTGCCCTTGCCGATCATTCTTCCATACAAACGTAGTCTGGCGATTACTCCACTGTTTGATGGTGTACATTCAAAATAAAAAAATATACTTATCAATTTGTCTCATCATTATCTAGCCCTGTATGGAAACAAAAAAGTAAAAATAAATATATATCTAATTACCTTTAAACGAGCAATTCTTAAATATATAGGTATATAATCTGAATCTCGGAAACGGCTCCAACGATTTTCATGAAATTTAGTATGCAGGGGGTTTCGGGGGCGATAAATCGATCTAGCTAGGTTTCATTATTAGAAAACGTTGTTTACTCTATTTACACCCGAGCGGAGCTCGGTCGCCCAGGTACTTTGAAAGTTATGAGCTTCGAAAGTTCCATATTTCAACACTAATTTTAACGCAGGTATAGATTAGTAGTTTAACAATGCAAATAGTTTTATTTTGAACAGATACGTTTAGTCGTTTTTTCATGATATCCATAGTCCCAAAGGACTGTTTATAAATTTTCGCGCGCTCGTTTTCGTCCTAAACCATCTTCCATTTCGCTACAAATTTACAAAAGTGTGTATTCGCACGCGAACTAGCTTCTTACTGCTCATCACAGCATCAATCTTTTTCGCACGTGTTGTCGGATGAGATAACATGCATTTTAACCGCGCGGACAAAATAGTTCGTGCCGTCGACTGGTGGCCTTTGCCCTGCCATGGTCAATATAACTACCCTGTTAGTTGAGATTTGTCAAGAATGATCTATGGTTCGCCATTAACTTTTGGCCATTCGTTACACTGGGGTAGACAACCAACCCATAGCAACATGCTTATTTCAAACTCTCCATATAATTATGTACCTACCATCTCTTCCGCGACACAGACAACAACCGGTTTATTCATGGTCAGTAATTTTGCTACAAAATTCTGAAACAATATAACAGCTAACGTCCAAACAAAACATTATGAAGCAAAATCGATTTAAAAATAGCTAGCTTTCAGCGGTTAATCAAAAGCGTCTCGATTGTAGAGTTGGCTGAAAATAATCGTGTGTTTATTATGAAGCGATTTGCGTCAGACACACTGGCTACTCCCGGTGCGAACCCGTTTTACGATATTACTACTAATATTCGTAAAAGAAACCGGATTTGAGATTTTCGTTTCAATTTTTATATGTATTTTTAATTACCAATTATCATAGTGATCAAACAGGCGATGCTCATTGTATTCTAAAGACAATGAATGGGACACCTTGCGGATCATATTGTCTGCAACTACAGAAACTGATGAACTACACTCCCGAAGACGGCAATATACTCAGGGGCGTAGCTACCGCCGTATCTGCCGTATCAATTATACGGGGCCCTCGGGCCACGGAGGCCCCCAACGTGCGTAAGCAAAAATTAAAACTGATATAACTTACCTAAGAACTTCGATGGGACATGAACGCCCTTCAGACCTGTCACTATTGTCCATAGAGGCAGAAACTTTAGAAAAACTAAAGACATCATCAGCTATAAATGATTTAATTAATCAGTTTGCCGAAAAAGGCAAGGAGAGTGTATATTTAATTTGAATTGTTTGTAAAAAAAGTTGGCAAAAGTGACAGATAGATAATTATGATGAATAAATATTTCTTTTAATTTTATGCAAAAAAAAATTTCTTTTGTGGGAAATCTTTAGGTACTCTTCACAAGGGCCCCCAAACAAATTTTAATACGGGGCCCCGGCAAGGCACGCTACGCCACTGAATATACTCCTTATGCCTCTATTTAGATTGCCATCGAAACGCTATAAAGAAGTGGTAAATGCTGTGGGTAAGTGGTCAGAGGTGTGGAAGACGCGCCATTCCAAACATTCATTCTCATTCAACACACCAACTCCACACCTATGTAGTCTAGGTAGGTACTACAATGCGATCTAGATTCTCTTCTAAATGAATCAAACAGAGAATCCTGCAGTCTTATTGCGTTAGTGAATTCGGCAAAAGGTTTGACCGCCATCAATCGACCAATCACATTGACGGAAATCAACATCCCGTCTTTCATCTCGCATGTGATTGGTCTATTGAAGGCGGTCAAACTCTTTGTCTCGCCGAATTTATTTACGGAGGTTATGCTAAAAAATACCGGATTTTACTGCACCTTGGTCATAGAAACTCTGACGAAATACTAAAAATCGTAAAGTGAAGCATGGGTGCCAACTACAACCACCCTCAATGAGAACTGAGAATCTGTGAATCGAGGAATCTTTAATAATATCTACCAATTCACAAAACTTAATAAACATTGTTTTACTACAATTTTCGTAAGCGGAAACCATAGTATTAAGTTGTGCTGTAATAAAATGAAAGTGCCCGCTTCTTGGCACCATTCGTTCCATATCGTAGACGCAGGCGCATTATGTATAGTAAAAATATCTACCTACATGCTAATATTTCTTTTGTAAGAGGCACACATACGGCGCACAATTAGTCTGTCCCCAGGTCCTAAGTTTGATTCCCAGGTAAGGCAGTAGATAATTTTTGACAGCTGTTATGAATTTCTCAGTATTAGCCGGAAATCTCAATTTTTTGCGCCGAATAATGGTAATAGGTACCTACGCTGCGACCTCATAGGCAATCGTGTTCATAGTCCTGGCAAACCGAAGTCTTAGCATAAAACGGCAGACATTCCATAGAATTAGGCTGCATGGTATGTGGCGTCTTTTTCATAATAATCAATCTCGTGAAAACCTAATATTTATGAACTTACTCCTGTTCATGCAAAAAAAAAATGTATCATGTGAAGGGTACAGTAGTGACATCTAGATACAGTACAAGTTACTAAAAGTTCTGCTACTCAACGCTAGATGTCGAGATAAATTCTATTCACCAACAGATGGTGCTGTATAAGATTGAAGATCAGAGCTCAGTCACATATAATCTAAATAATACTAGCATACAGATGCCTCATCCCATACATAGAAACCGTACCGATGTAACTAGCATTTTTCGGCGGACTAATCCGATTATTTTAGTAAAAGAACCTCGAACGCTGTCGATCCTCTCCCAAGCGATAGATGGTGTTAGCAGTGCCTTGCAAATAAAAGTTTATGTGGTTCGTGAATGTTTTTCTTTAATTAAAGCGACGATTTTATTAATAGTATTTTTACACGTTTTTACATTTTCATTGTACCAAAATGGTGTACGTTACCCCAACAGGAAAGTGACTCCTAGAGTGATATGAGTGGAATGTATAATTAGAGCGTAATCAGCTGTGAATGTGCGCCAAATAAAAAATAAGTGCGTCTAGTCGTTTTTGAAAAAAACGGAAAAAATGGTTCCTGCTGGGGTAACGTTGTTCCAGCAGGAAAATTCTAAACGAATGATCGTAATGAGAAATAAAGTACATGGGCAGAGAGCTCATAGTTGAGCAAAAATGTGCGCCGAAAATATAATTAGTGCGTCATCAGGTTTTCGAGATATTGCATTTCCTGCTGGGGTAACGTTTTGCAGAATCGTGTATCTCTCAAACCATTCTACGTGCGCCTGTAGAATAAACATACACGAGTAGCTCTTGATTTGTGCGTATTTGTGCCGGAATTAGATTTAAGAAAATATATATAATTTTCAAGTAATTGCGCTTTTTTGAAAACGCGAAAAAAAATCGCAGTGCCTAAATGAGAAAACGTATAAGCTCGCTGAAAACTGTATTCAGTCCATCTTGACGCTTGTAATAACCATAAAAAGTTTCAAAAGCATACATGCTTGCGTTATCGAATAATATTGCTAAAAGTCAAAACGAGAGTGTCATAACTTTGACGAATATTTTCTTAAATCTAATTCCGGCACAAATACGCACAAATCAAGAGCTACTCGTGTATGTTTATTCTACAGGCGCACGTACAATGGTTTGAGAGATACACGATTCTGCAAAACGTTACCCCAGCAGGAAATGCAATATCTCGAAAACCTGATGACGCACTAATTATATTTTCGGCGCACATTTTTGCTCAACTATAAGCTTTCTGCCCATGCACTTTATTTCTCATTACGATCATTCGTTTAGAATTTTCCTGCTGGAACAACGTTACCCCAGCAGGAACCATTTTTTCCGTTTTTTTCAAAAACGACTAGACGCACTTATTTTTTATTTGGCGCACATTCACAGCTGATTACGCTCTAATTATACGTTCCACTCATATCACTCTAGGAGTCACTTTCCTGTTGGGGTAACGTACACCCAAAATGTGTTACAATACAAATTAAAAACACCGAGCGGAATGCCTCAAAAATTTAAAAACGCGCCATCTATTGGAATTAATTTTAAATGATTCGTCAAATAACCTTTCAAATGTGAAACAAGAACCCAATTCCATTATTTTGTGCTTAGGAGTGTTGATTAAACAAGAAAATACTAGGTATGTTTATTATCAATCCTAAAAAATGTTAATTTTACACTCAATAACAGATCGATGTTGCGCCATCTAGTGGAATGTAATTGAACAAAACTTTCTTTCTTAGCCTCGGGATCCCTCGGCGGTAATGTCTACAATAGACACACAGGAGTAGATCGAAGTATATGCAATCCCCGATGCAATTTCAGCTACAGGATAGTACTACAAAGCATGCAAAAAAGGCACATAAATTCCGTCAAAAAATTATCATCTTTCTCGGGCAATCGGGTAATTTTGCTTTTCTTTTTTAGTGTTCATCAATAGGATGGATCCTAATCTTTACTACCTAGCCCTATAAATAGACATAAAAGTAATTTAATTATAACCTAAACTATTACATTGTCTTTACTAAGAATGCTCTCTATTACGGCGTATACACTTCCTTCTTGTGTTTGTTTGGATAAAAATAAAACAGATACCTTTGTAAAATGTTTATTTTCATTAATGACAGACTAAAACAACATTTCTCAGCGATTACAACTCACTCTAAACATTGCATCACTACCTAATGATATCGGCGTTATTTATAAAGCTGTTATAGTATGTAAATACACCGCTAGGTATTAGAACATAATCATCTACAAAATTACTAAGCAGTTGTTTATACGTACAGAGTAGTTATGGCGAAGAGAAGTCAACGACAAACATTCTTTTTCTAATATTTTTGCTCCATTTTTATAGGTTTGCCATCAACTTGAACTAAATTATCACAAAGTTTGACTAAATATAAATTTGTAGCTACAGATAAAATATTGGTGAAGTTCTTACTGCAAAGCAAAGTATTGGAGTCTACTAATAAAATCAAATCATTTTTCATAATCAAGCTATTAAATATATATTCATTGAATGTCATATTATTAAATTTAAAATTTCTGAATTCTAATAAACACTTTCGTTATAATAATAAAAACAGAGATCAAAATAAGTTCTGTACAATAAGACGTGAACGAGGCAACTCTAGTTTATATCAAAATCCTTTATATCCGAACGAAATAGTCATAATTTTGTAGTATTATACAATATGGCATAGATAACAAAAACTTTGATACATTTTTTTCTAAAAACTTAGCGAACTAATTACGACCTACTTGTAATGGATATAAGAGTTCATTTTGTTTGAATAACTATACAATATAAAATGATATTTACCTAAAGTTCAAATCCTACAGTCACATCATGTAAGTCATAATAGATTTGACTGTCTTGAAGAAAGTTATCTTTTCTCTAACGTTTCTTGATCAAATGGTTTATCACAACAGCCAGTGCTGGTTAAACCTGCGATTCATTCCAATCAAAACAATAGTACTATTTCATCTTTGAATCTCCATGAACAGCATTTACAGCTACACAAAATGCAAACACCAGTCAAATTGAATATTTTAACAATCAATCATAAGAAGAGTTCGAAAGCTCCAACATATAGGAACAACACAAACAAACGGCAATACATCAACAAATATACATATAACGGATATCAAAACTTTATTGTCAATTAAATGATATACGCTGCGATATCTCCGAAAAGTCTTAAACAGCTAGCATTAAAATTATGAGTAAACAATACATTTTCATAAGATAACTACAGGTACGGATTAGGAAATAACATATTTGGGGAAACATTCGCATACCTTCAGACGCCAGTACCAATAATATTCATGCCAATTCACTAAGCACAAAATTCAGTTGTCATAGACGTAGTACGTTAATTTCTAGAGTTATCGGTGACATTTAGGGTACATTCACACAGGACATCCGTATTTCCAGGACCGTTTTTACCGAATCCGTCCCTACTGGAGGTAAAGTTCACACCACTTTTAGTCAGTGTACCACCAACATTCAAACAAATCGGATCAGTATTTTAATACCGTTGTGTGTGTGAACTCGCTCATACAACTACTCGTACCTACGCCATTAACGAATAAAAATGCCGAATAAAGCGGACCTTTAAAACGGACAGCTGTATATTTTTTCGGTTCGGTATTTATTGCTGGATCTGGAATACTGTCATATGAGTGAACTCGCTCATATAACTAACTACATACGTCAGCGCCGAATAAAAACGTATACGATGAAGCGGACCCGTTAAACGGACCTCTTTGTGAACGTGAACTTACTGATATTTTTTGTTTGCATGGAAAGTGCCGCATCTAAAAGTAGTTGCCAAGGCCTCTAAAGTCTGTTGTTTATTAGTTTGAGGTATGTTATATATAACGCCTTTTAGACCTATTACAATATTTGAGACTTCAAGAGTTATATATTATAATTATAATTATAAAATATTTTAAAGAGGAAAGATTTTTTTGTTTGTTTGTACCGAATAGGCTCCAAAACTACTGGACCGATTTCAAAAATTCTTTCACCGTTGGGAAGCTACTCTATCCCCGGGTGACATAGGCTACTTTTTATCCCTGTATTCCCACGGGAACGGGAACTACGCGGGTGAAACCGCGAGGCGTCCTCTAGTATATTATAACATACCTCAGGAGGCCTAACAAGCCCTAAAAGAAGTATATTGACATCTGCATGTGTCAATTTTGTCTCTGTGATATAAAAAGCAGACCGTAAGTGATCTGCGTGTTGGCTGATGCTGTTTAAATGCAGACCAAAATAATGATAATTTATGATCAAAAATGTTTCCCCATTTGTTGTTAGTACACACAAACATAGCGAGCGTAAATACCATAGAGTCGAAAGAATATCAACATAAAGTATCATTAGATACCTTTTAACTTACAAACGAAAATAACATGAATTAATTTATATTTTATTAATAAGCGCTCTGACATTCTGCGATTCGATTGCTATTTAGGTAAACAGGTAACATTATTTAAACATAATTATAAATAATTACTTACAGATGGACAGGAATGTTTTTTATAATTTGAGATGAAGAAAGATAAGGGTAAGAGGTAGGGGCCGCCCGCCATTGACCTGGTGGTCCACTATAGAAAGAGACCTCAAGCAAGCCCAATTGCCCGAAAAGACAACCCAAGACAGAATAACTTGGCGCAGGTAAGTGAGGAGACCCGACCCCAAATAATGGGACAAGGGAAGGAAGAAGAAGAGATGAAGAAAGATAAGGGTGCCTATATGGGATTTTTTTTTAATTCGAATTCCTTTTTGAATTTTATATGAAGTTTAACAGAGGTCAGTGTAAATTGAGCGTTATTGTACATGAGTTTCAGAGTATCATCAATAAATATCAGAAACTATGTCAGTAATTCTGTTCACATTTAAAAAGACAATGCAAGTGAAAAATATCAACAAAGGTACTATATTAGGAGAACATAAAATCTTTTAATATTTACACAAGTATTCTATGGCAGTTACTATGTTTTTTAATATCTTGGACATGTAAGAATTAAACAAGATGAAGAGTGCACAAGGAATTCGAATACAGACACTCAGTATTTGGATTATGTGTTTATATGCAACCGGAATCAAACCATAGTAAATTTGCGTTTCGACACCGATTCTAAAATAAACAAATCATATTGTGTTTGCCTCTTGAAAGTTTTACAATTTCCTATAAGCGAAAAACTTACAAAGCATTTATTTATTCATGGTATACGTTTTTTTTTTAATATAATACACATCATAATATACTCACTCTTTCACTTATAGATAATCGAATTACATCGTAAGCAATTATTACACTTTTATTTTCAATATAATTTCTAATACGTTCAGTTACCCTATAACGATGACTAAAAGCTATGATTTTTATAATAAACGAAAATAATTATCAAGTAACGGTAAATTAAATTATTTTTTTAATCATAAGAAATTATAAGGACAACTAAAATACAAAAACAAATAATATAATATCAATCACTCCGTTAGGTCCCTCAAATGCTTTTCGTCCTCTCGCTCGAATGTATTCTACGCAACTATAACCATTTTGAAATCACTTTGATACATTTTGCATTGGCATATATATTGAAAAGCAGATGTGAGAAGTATCGAAGCTTGTCTATGAATTAATTGTAGAACTGTTTCCAGCAGTTTTTTACAGATTTGCGTCTGTTCTAGATGTCAAAGGATTCAGGACTCTGTATGTTACTTACAAACAACCAAGTACTCCTGAATTATACCAAATATAACACTGTTGACTGTGACAAGTCACCGTAAACTGAGTTATAATTGGGATCGTCATAATGATAAATTGCTTTGTTCTGAAATGTAATAAATATTTTTTAAACGAAGCATGGAAATTTTAGTAGCTAAATATGTGCGAAATACTGAACATTCTCAATAAAAAATAATGCCTATAATATTACTTAACCTAAACCGGGAGGCACTCACATAAGTGTGAATTTTGACTATTGAAGAAAATATTTTTTTTCCATTTTATTGACTATTATAACTGATTGGGGCAGTAAAATACATAAATATGAATTAATTAAAATCAAAACGGATAATAGTACCTTCCCATCGAATAAAGAGATTCACAAATTATTAATTTAATCAATGGAATGGTAGTGCAAACACAGCATGACGATTAAAATCGGAGTACATACTGCCATCATAGATAACCAATGCATCTAGAATACTATTCCATCGGTAAATTTTTTTAAGTAATGTGCTCGATCATATTACATTTTGACTAGTGTTACGGTTATGTGCACTTGTACACGACACGCCTCAATTTTTAAACATATTTTCGCTTAACAATTTGCGCTGCAAACTGTAGCGTGTGTGTCAAGCAACATACGTTTCCTTAACAAACTCGTTTCACACCTAAATAATACGAAACATAATATAATGATGATTTTGTTTATAATATCGTACTAGCTGGAGTGTGTGAGCGGTGCTGTCAACCCATCGAGAGGTTTTTCACGATGGGGACGTCATGGCTTCTCCGATTGATCTCCTTAGCCTCTTTGGTGAGGTTTGATTCCACGAGCATGGAGTGTCGTTTCGATGCGTTGAGGTCCTTCTTCCTCCGTACGACGTCGGGGCTGTACGGCTCTGAGTCGCGACGGTGCAGGTTCGCCTGGCTTTGACTCTGGCTGCCTGAGAATGATCCTTGTCTATGTAGAGGCGTTGCTGGCTGGTCGGTATTTATATTTGGAAGGTACGTCTGGAACGACGGCCGGTTCTGCGCCGCTTCCATGATCGAACCTTTTTGGAATAACAATAAATCTTTACAAGTTGTTTTTTAAGTTTCAGATTCTTGAAATAGCGTCTTACTTTGTAGCTTAGAATATTTTGGTTCATTAATTATGTGAAGAGGTATAAAGACAGTTTGAACCCTAGCAAATCACAATAAAGGACATAAATTACAGTGAAAATGTGTTAGTAAGATAGAAAAGATTTTAGAAGACACACAGACAATTACCAACACTAATTACTACAGTTCACATTCCTTATGTAAGTTTTTTTTTCAAATATTAGTAGCGTAATGAGATGTCCATGCACCCATTGATGATGTGTGAGTATGAATCCTGTTTTAAATAAACTTAAAAAAAGACCTCAGCGAATCAGAGATTCCAAAAGAACCAGCTGTTTAAATTCAGATTACAACTGGCCATTTGTAATCTCAATTTAAACTTGTTCTATATCTAAAACCTGGTATATTTTGAAATCATTATATATTTGACTTTTCTAGCAGATGCTAAAAATGCGTTACTTTTGTCATTAATGGCTGTTCCCAAAGCAATTTTTCTCTCAAAAATTGGAGTATGATATACCACTAGCTTAGTTCTATTACTTACTACAACAATAAGCGGTACATAAGCACATATATTAATAGGGTAACGCAATCACCTCCAAACTGCTAACTTGGTATTTCTGGTTAATGACCTACAATGAAGCAAAAACAAAAAATATTTTTACATAGTCTTGGACACATCGTTACAGAGATGTAAGTGGGTAGAAACAAAACGAAAATGTATAAAATGATAATTTATTAAATGTTATATGATGGAAAATGGTACCGGTAAAACGGGGTTACTTAATTAATACAATACATCTTTCGATAGTTCTTCGTTGTTTTTATTATTTCCTTTATTCAATTTGATTGTTATTAATATTATTACATTTTTCAAAAAAATACTTTAATAAGTTATTTTAAAATATAAAATGTAGAGGCCCACCGGTATCGGGGACAGGGTCCAAGCTACGCAGGATCAGGGCTCCAGAGAGAGGAACCTACTAAGTATACGAGCCGTATCCAGAAGTACAGCTTTCTGAATCAAACCCAACCGCCTAACGAGAGGCTCCTAAGTTGTTGGTCATATAGACCCCACGCGAGCAGTACGCAAGTTTTTTAGCGCGAGTATCCAAGGGTCAGTAAAAAAAAAAGAATTTGTTGATCTAATTTATTTTTTATTAACTATACTTCTTACATTAATAAATCACAATTATATAGGAACATACAAAAATATTACATCACGCTTTTAGTCCTTGAAAGGCAAGGCAGAGGACGACCTTTTAGTAAGTATGCCCACATTTCTCGTCGAATTACGTTTAAAAGGAAATGCGGGCAGAGCGCACCGACTGAACTTCCTGACCCCCAGAAACTGGGGGTTAGTGAAAAGATATAATACGAAGTTTGGCTGTCGTCTATTTCCTCCTCCTGGACAAATTAAAAAGATATATATTGTGCTTCTATGCTTATTTTAATTTATTCTAGTTGTCAAATTTGTACACTAGGCCTCTGTTGACAGCGCAATTTTGAGTATATTTTGAGGGTTCTAGTGCTTCTAAAGAAAGTGTACCATAAAAAGGAAATCAGAGCAGCACAGTATATGTCCCTCTTTTTCAGTTTATGAAATATCTTTTACATTGGTCCAATATTGGAGGAGAAAATAGTTGAGAGCCTAACCTCAAATTATGACTTTTTAGTTCGGATTTGCAGTCGGATGTCTGCAACCGCATTTTCTCTTAAGTCCCTTACAATAAAGGGAGGGCCTATTGCTATCAACCAGGCACAACTGCAGACTCCGGGCTACTATTGAAAAAAATCCAAATGCAAAAATGCAATATCACTGCCCGCCCCAGGAATCGAACCCAGGCATCATGTTCAGCAGTAGCGCTTGTAACCACAAGACTAACTAATAGGAACATAATCAGTCTTATTTAGTCTTATAATAGGGTAGTTTACTGAAAATTTGGTTTTTGTCCGTCAGCGTCAGGTAGATTAATAAAAAATATTGGACACGTATTTTTCTTTTCTTAACATAAAGTGACGACGATATAATGCGTTGAAAAATCGTGTGACGTCACGCCGCTAGTACACTAGTGACGTCACAAGCACCCCACTTCTGAACTTTGATGCGCTTTAACTATGTTATTTTTAACCCCCGACGGAAAAAGAGGGGTGTTATAAGTTTGAGGTGTGTTGCTGTGTATCTGTGTGTCTGTGTATCTGTGTGTCTGTCTGTGGCATCATAGCGCCTCAACGGATGAACCGATTTTGATTTAGTTTTTTTTGTTGGAAAGGTGATTGTGTCGAGTGTTCTTAGATATGTTTGAAAAAAAAAACGGTTGAGCCGTTCAAAAGTTATGGGCGTTTTACTGTTTGCATCGGGATGTTTTCGCAAGATAAATGTGTCGGGGGTTTTTTTTAAATTTTGAAATTTTACTTGTTTATTGATTTGGTAAAGCAAAAAATACTTGTCCAATATTATTTGACAATCTCACTGACGGACTAAATAGAATTATCATTTTTCTGTAAGATTTCCAGAAAATAACCCTATTTTCTACTATATCACACGTCTTTCGTAATATTAGTATACAAATTATAAACACACCTTCCGGTATAAAGGGTAATAAACTATTTGGCACTGAGACCCCTTAAAGCCGTTTTTCTTACGTCCCTTAAGACCTCAAAAATTGACTAAGTTACCCGTAAACTTCATTTGGCCCCGTTTTACGGTACTACAGAAACAACAATGGAAAAACAGTTTGACTAATGCTGTTTTACTTTTGAATCATGAAATGAATGGCACTGTTTAATGATAATGATGTGGGCTTAGTGCGAGTTTTCAAACGTATTCGATCGCTTTAACGTTAACGTTAATACAGTTAAAACCGTTTAAAACGACGTTGAAGGGACCGTTCGAATGCCGTCGTTATAACCGACAGTCGTTATAAACGTGTATAATTACACATAAGTTGGCAAGGTTTTGATGTAGTGCGGGTAAGTTCGGGCATATTGCGCGATCTGACCAACCACCACATAAAGCGAACGGAAAGAGACGCGACGCGATTGGTCAGCCGATCCTTGCTAACGATTGACTTAATGTTCAAAATATATTTTTAATACAACAAACATGGCGTAATTTCAGAAGCTATTAATTATGATTCGAAAATTAAATCTTTTGCATAGGCATCTTTCTGTTACGCGGTCGTGACTTTTGTTTACGAGCTCGATCATTACTTTTGCAGTTGAGTTTTAAATTTATGAGTAAATTAAAAATAGTACATTGTGATACAAGGGTGGAAAGTACACGACGTACACACCCGTGTATCACACGACGTTTTTCAATACAGTTGTGGGAAATAGTAAAAACAAGTCAAAGATTTAAATTTTGTTTTTCCATAAAATAAAATTATCGTAAGTCTGTACTATAGTAAATCTAACTTTCTCGAGATTTTGGAGGCAAAATTTCATCTTGCGCAGTTTTCGCCTCAGATAAAATATTTGGTGGAGTTAATTCCATTTCATCAATTGTATGTACTTGAACTCATTAAAAAAAGGAATCAATTTATCAAACAAAAATAAAAAAAATCTGAAAATGGCACGTTTTTGTAACTGGACATATTTTTTTTACAACGAAAACCGCCTATACAGCCTATTCTATTTTTGACAAAATATGTTCATGTGAAAATAATCAAATTAAAACTGGTAATTAAATATATTAAACAACCATTAAAAAAAACTTTTAATAATTCAATGCTAAGACGTACGGACTCATTCATATTTCCTCAAATAAAATCTATCCCATTTTATTCTATGTATAAAACCTATTTTATTTTACTTACTTTTTTAAATTGGCTTATAAATTTAAAACTTAACTGCAAAACTAATGACCGAGCTCGTAAACAAAAGTCACGACCGCGTAATAGAAAGATGCCTGTGCAAAAGATTCAATTTTCGAATCATAATTATAGGCTCTGAAAGTACGCCATGTTTAACAACTTTATTGAAAAAAAGTTTTGTAGCAAGGAGTTTTCATACATAGAATTAAACGGGGTAGTTTTTATACGAAGAAAAATGAATGATGACGTACGTTTTAGCATTGAATGCCCAAAAGTCTTTTAAATGGTTGTTTATTATATTTAACTACCAGTTTTAATTTAATTATTTTCACATCAACTTTTGTCAAAAATCCAAAAGGCTGTATAGACTGTTTTCGTTATAAAAAAAATATGTCCAGTTGCAAAAACGCGCCATTTTCAGTTTTTTTTTTTTGTGTATAAGCAAATCTAATTCTTTGTTTTGTTTTTACTATTGCCCACAACTGTTCAGCTCGTTTGCAATAACTTACTTTCCACCCTTGTATCACAATGTACTATTGTGTCAACTGACCAACCAATCGCGCACTCGGAACGTTCGACGCGCCCCGCTTCACTATCAAAGAGACCTAAAAAACGACTTCCGCGCATCTAACGACTCTTGCCAACTTACGTGCCGGTGATTATACGTCGTTTTAATCGAAGTCGCAATAAACGGTTTTCAGTGTATTTGTATTGAAACATGATTGGTGACGGGTGTAGACATTAATGGAAAACTTCTTTTTGTATATAAATTGACATAAGCGAAGCTTAACGAAACGCGAGCGAGTGAGTATAAAATCTCGCACGAAGCCCTCTTTTTAAACTAAGACAAGGATACAAAAAACAATAAAAATAAAAGTACTGACGGGAGCGTTCATTGGTTTTCTCCTTTTCTAAGTTTGTGTTTCCCAATCACAGAAGACTTAACTTAAAAGAGTAAAAAAATAAAGAAATATATCTTACAAGTCGAATGGCAACATCTCTTTAACGAAACGTCAAAATAAAAGTAGGAAGTTGAAATGCTTAAATTCAGTACTGCATCCAAAAAGGTTGATAAGTAGTGTTAATAATAAATATGAGATCTTCAAGTACCCTATGTACTTGAAAAAGCATATGACTTCTGCCTTAATGCCGCATAAGAAGCAAGCATTCCATGTATAGTTGTCGGCACGTAACTTGGCAAGAATCGTTAGATGCGCACAAGGCGTTTTTAAGTCTCCTAGCGGGACGCGGGGAACGTTTAGCACCGTTCCGAGCTCGCGATTGGTTGGTCATATGTCATAAGGATCGACTGACCAATCGCGTCGCGTTCACGTTACGTTCGCTGTATAGGGTGGTTGGTCCCCACTCCGCCAAAATCTTGCCAAGTTACGTGCCGAGAACTATACATTGGAATAAATACTGCTCTTACGATACGCATTGCTCAGTAAAAGCTTAGATTAAGGCCCAGTTTTTGATCCGTAGTTAACTCAACCAATGGTTAAACATGCTACCCAATCTTTTCAAACTTCGGTAAAACGGGTTTATACATCAGTTGTTTGTCTAACAAATGGTTGAATAATAAAATCTACTACTTATTTGTGAGGCTAGCAATCCATACTAATATTATAAATTCGTAAGTAACTCTGTCTGTCTGTTACCTTTTCACGCCTAAATCACTGAACGGAATTCAATAATATTCGGCAAGGAGATAGATGGCATCCTGGGGAAGGATATAGGCTACATTTCGTATTTAAAAATAATGTAGGTAGGGTAGGGTAGGTATGTGGATTAGGGTAGGATAGGTAGGTGGGTAGGGTATAGTAGGTGGGTAGGGTATAGTAGGTAGGTGGGTAGGGTAGAGTAGATAGGTATGTAGGGTAGGGTAGGTGGGTAGAGTAGTGTAGCTAAGTAGGGTAGGCAGGTAGGTAGGTAGGGTAGGTGGGTATGTAGGGTAGGGTAGGTGGGGAGAGTAGTGTAGCTAAGTAGGGTAGGCAGGTAGGTAGGTAGGATAGGTGGGTAGTTAGGGTAGGGTAGGTGGGTAGAGCCGCGTAGCTAAGTAGGGTAGGCAGGTAGGTAGGTAGGGTAGGTGGATATGTAGGGTAGGGTAGGTGGGTAGAGTAGTGTAGCTAAGTAGGGTAGGCAGGTAGGTAGGTAGGGTAGGTGGGTAGGTAGGGTAGGTTAGGTGGGTATAGTAGTGTAGCTAAGTAGGGTAGGCAGGTAGATAGGTAGGGTAGGTGGGTAGAGTAGTGTAGCTAAGTAGGGTAGGCAGGTAGGGAAGGTGGGTATGTAGGGTAGGGTAGGAGGGTAGAGTAGTGTAGCTAAGTAGGGTAGGCAGGTAGGTAGGTAGGGTAGGTGGGTATGTAGGGTAGTGTAGGTGGGTAGAGTAGTGTAGCTAAGTAGGATAGGCAGGTAGGTAGGTAGGGTAGGTGGGTATGTAGGGTAGGGTAGGTGGGTAGAGTAGTGTAGCTAAGTAGGGTAGGCAGGTAGGTAGGTAGGGTAGGTGGGTAGATAGGGTAGGGTAGGTAGCCAGTTGACGGGAGCGAAGCCGCTGAGGACAGCTAGCTAGTTGGTTATAAAACGCAATTTACTGAATTTAGAAACCATTAGTTAGCATATTAAACCTTAGGTTGAGTTAACCAGCGACAAAAAAACTGGATTTATGTACAACACAAAAATATTATTAAAACGCTTTACAAGTATTACATTTACGTACAAAAGCTGCAAGAAGTTAAGTCAAAAGACTTATAAATACATACGTACAAAGTGTAAACATATGTATAATTTAAAATTAGTTTCTTATCAGAGGAAGAGAGTAAATATAATGTGGGTGACCATTAGTATGAATATAAAAAGGTTATTACCCAAAGTTCGCACCAGCCAGGGTGCTACGGACTGTTTCTGATTGACAGCCGCCTGAACCTCATTGAGGGCCACTGTCAATTGATGACTCAGCTCCTGTGGATAATACATTCGGGTCGTTAGAAAAATGGCATTACTAGTATGCGTATGGAGAAAAGGGAGCCCCCAAAACTAGGAGTTAAAAATAATATAATTCCTTCTTTATTTTCTCATATTCACAAACACAGTACAAAGTTATTGTAACATTTAATAGAGACTGGTGTCTGCTGTAGGTAAAACCTGTATTACAGATCACCAGGCTTACCCTCCATATGGAAAATTAAAACTAAAACAATTCTGGTGGCAAAAGTGACTTAATATAGATTTGGAGATAAGATAAGATATTTATTTTGTAAAACATAAGTACAGTATGGTCTTATATTAAGGGGCTGAATACTCAAAATAGGCTTTCTTTAAAACATTTTCTAGCCAAATCTATTGAAGATGTGGCAGCAGAAAAAAGATATGTTAATCTTGATCATATTTCCGAAAACTTTGTTGTGGCCGAAACACGTTTACGCACAAAAACCTCGATACAATTGAATGGCAAAGTAACCTCTTACCGTGATCTTCAAAAGATTTTTCCGGTAATACTGACCAGCGTACATTTGTACAATTAATACCAATAACGTATCATAAAAGGACGCAAAACTTCATTGTCTTATATATTGAAGTTTCATTCATTATTTTTAAGTAATTCATATTATTATGTTTTGTAAAAAAGTCTATACAAATTCCATCGTGCTTCTCTTTCCATCCAGTGCAATTCGACAGTGACCGCTTTGCGGCGTTGCTAGGTGGACGTATGTCGCTTTTTTCCGCAAAAAGCAAAAATAATATTCAATTTATTTCTCGTCAATTCAATCTGTCAAAAAAATATCAGGTATAATGCAGCCAGATCTTGTAGCCTGGTGGCTTTAATTGGAATTAACGAAATCACAAGTAATATTGTGAAAGTCTGTATTATTTTTATTTTTTGGCACTACCGCTGTCACTGGCATCTATATTTTTGTTGTATTATAAAAGACTCACGTCGTTTAGTTTACTTACTAAGTCCATAACTAAAAAGTATTTGAACCTCTTTGAAAATACAACAAATGTTATCTCAATTTGAATTAAACAATATTTAAAATATAGGTAAGGTCGAATACTATTTTAACCTTCTTCGTTCATGTGAAAACAATAGAAGCAAAAAACACAGAACATGGAATGGTCGTACCAACCACGCTGGCAGTGTCTCGAAATGACAGAACTAATAAAATTCTTCGTATCCATTTGTTTCAATCTTTGTTTCTTTCTAACAGACGGCACCTAGAACTGACCAAAAAATTTCAAATTCGTGAGAAATGATAATCTATTTCTCACGAATTTGACATTTTTCGTCGTTTCAACCAAAAATCGTCCACATGTGGATATAAAGCACACCAAGAATCATCACATTGATCAGTCCTGTATTTCTCGCAATTAACTATCCCAATTGCAATAACGGGCAACAATAATAGCTTGTTAGTCTATTAATATTGTTAAGCTAATTATTAATTGATCTTATCATTTTGCCAAATCGGCACTGACAATTCTTATTTATTACCAAAAAATCCGCCGATCGCCCTGGAGAGTAAACTTAAAGACTTACACTTGGGGATTGCCAGAGATTTATGCAGCATTCTGGATGTAAAAAGAACAGACCGAATACGGAACACGCTGTGTTCCCAAACGGGCATAACGGACGTGGGTAAAAAGGCTGTTCGGCTCAAATGGGCCAATGCCATTACGGCTCACGTTAGTAGCATGCAAATTGAGCGCTGGGCAAGCCTCCACAATCTTGAAGATGGAACGCACCGTTGAGGCCGGTCCAGAAATAGGTACCGAGATGATTTGGACGCGTACCGTGAGGGCTGGTTCTAGACGGTGCGGGAAAAGAATGTCTGGAATGACTTAGGTGTACTCTTATGAATTTAATTGGGGATGGATGAAGAGGGAAGGGATGGCCAAAGAAAAGATAGATGGACTGTGTGAGGAGTGATATTAAAGAAAAGGGAGTCAATTATATCGTGGTGCGGGACAGAACGATATGGAAGAAGAAAACGTGTTGCGCCGACCCCAAGTAACATGGGACAAGGACAGGTAGATGATGATGATGATGATTTCAGACTTTTACCGGTAAGACTTAGTAAATCTGTTTTACCGATAAATAATAAGTTTCGTCATATTTTTTTTTTTAAACTGAAACAACAGTTCGGATTTTACAGTAACATATACGTGGTTGTGAGGCATACACTGTTTTTAGTATTTATGTTTTCTTTTTTAGGGTTCCCTAGCCAAAAGGCAAAAAACGGAACCCTTCTTCTTGTCTTGGATTCTTCATGTCTGTCTGTCTGTCTGTCTGTCCATCCGTATGTCACAGCCACTTTTTTCCGAAACTATAAGAACTATGCTGTTGAAACTTGGTAAGTAGGTGTATTTTGTGAACCGCATTAAGATTTTCAAACAAAAATAGAAAAAAACTGAAACTCAATTTTTTTTTCATCCTACCTGTACATGTGAGATATCTATGGATAGGTCTTCAAAAAAGATATTAAGGTTTCTATTTTTTTTTTCTAAACTGAATAGTTTGTGTGAGAGACACTTCCAAAGTGGTAAAATGTGTTCCCCCCCCCCCCTGAAACTTCTAAAATAAGATAATGATAAAACTAAAAAAAATATATGATGTACATTACCATGTAAACTTCCACCGAAAATTGGTTTGAACGAGATCAAGTAAGTAGTTTTTTTTAAATACGTCATAAATCGTAAACCACAATTTAACAAGTACGGAACCCTTCGTGCGCGAGTCCGACTTGCACTTAGCCGGTTTTTTTATGGCATTCGTTGTGCCTGGCGCATATAAACATTTACTTTCTTTCTATATTATCTTTAAACACCTACACTGTACCAATACTTATAGCAAATAAATGATTGATTGATTGATTGATATATAACAAACAATAGCAACAAATAGTTTCAGCCGTTCTCTAGTGAGACGCTTACAATCACATACAGCATTTTTAGGGTTCCGTCTATCTCCCTGTCTGTCTGTCCGTCTGTCACGAGGCTGTATCTCATGAACCGTGATAGCAAGGCAATTATTTTTTTTACAGATGGTGTATTTCTGTTGCCGCTATAACAAAAAATACTAAAAACAGAACAAAATCAATATTTAAGTGGGGCTCCCATACAACATACGTGTTCTTTTCCGTTTTTTTGCGATAATGGTACGGAAGCTTTGTGCGCGAGTGCAACTCGCACTTGGCCGGTTTTTTTTATTTATATAGATAGATAAAGTTTACATGACCGTGTTTTTTGCGCCCTGTCTATTTGTTTTTTAACTCTAATATACAGAAAAGCGGCACCACGTGACCTCACCACAGAAGGCTGATGTATATCAAAACCCAGTACGTGCTTTGTAATTATTATATTCCAGGAGAGCGGAAAGTCATCTTGTATTAGTAACTAAATGATATATTAAGATTTCAAGAGAATACTAATGTCATGCTCTGCAGCAGAACCACTTTGACTATATTATGTTAAAATTACAGGATATAATGTAGATAATGTCTATATTTTTGTAGCTTAATATCAAAAATTGTATATTGTTAGTTTCTTGGCAAATATCAATTCAAAGTTGTCATGCTACAGAGCATACTCTCCAGCAGAACCACTTTAAAATAACGGTTATTTCACGCTGATTATGCTCAGGTCATAATATAAACAAATGTATATTTATTGTATATCAGTATAACATCTACAATTTTAGATAAATACTTACTGATTTTTAGTAACATGTAAATGTTTTATTGGAATGCGCCTGCCATGAATTTCTTAGCAAATAACAAGATTAAGAGATACATACATATATATATATTTATTTACGATAAATAAATTAATAAATTGTATATCAAGAAAATGCATTCATAAGGTATAAAGATTAAGCAAAAATAGACAAAAATGTAAATAAAATTTGTTTTATTTTTATGTACATAAAAAATAATACATTTAATCATTTTTTAGCGTGTATAATTAGTTTAATCATTTCATATGTGATTGTATATTTATTTTTAATTTAGTTTTGGTTACTTTGCTTATATTGTCATCATAACAGTACCAGCTTGAACCACTTTTGCAGTGTGACTTATAATGTCCAACATCACCAGGTAAGCCTGAAATATCCTCCACGACAGAAACGATAGAGTACGTTCTTTGATTCAAAACTATTGTTTCTGGTACATCGGTTATATTTACATAACCATTATATTCAAAAATTATAATATCAGATAAATCGTAAGAGTCTGTAATCGTGCCATTTTCTGTGTTACACTGACTGCATAATCGAGTCTTACTGGATAACATTGAGTTTGCCGATTTTTCTAAGCCATTCGCTATACCCGCATCCGCCAATGTAACAATATCCAGTGGTAAAATTGGACAATTTCGTTCAGACACATAATCACAACTGGAGCATTGTTTAAATTTTTTTTTGCACTAGAATATTCAGTTATTAAAAGACTTTCAAAATTTTTTGTAACGTTACACGTGCAGTTGACAACTTGAATATTGCCTCGTATTACTTTTTCGAAAGAGTTTAACAAAATTTCTGTCCTCAATCTTAATACATCTATAACATCATCGTGATTCGATATGGCTTTTACTAGGGTAGCAAATGCAGAACTTTTTCCTTCCAATAATAAGGCGACCGCGAATGCGTGGGCCACAGCATCGAAAACATGTATTCTGGACAACTACGTGACATATTAGCGTGACTTTTATTTCCATTTATTAATATTTGCACATTTTTCTTGTCGACTTTTGGTTTAATTAACTCTATTAAAGATTTTTTCTTAACTTCATAATTTTTGTTACGCCAGTTTTACTCGTAAATTGGAGTATTTTGAAATACTGATTCTCTCCTAAAGCTTCGTATGTCTTCGGAATGAATGCTGTCTTTTTTTATTTTAATTGTACACTTCTTAATATCTTCAAACCTCTTCTCTTGTTTCATTTTGTGACTTGCTATGTCATTATCAAAGTAAGTACACTGAGCTGACTTTCACCAGATAAGTATTCAGTGTGTTTCATAATAAATTCATCTACACGTAATAAACCACTCTTTGTACAGAATAACAACTGTTTTATATTCTTAAAGTAACTTTCTACATTACTACTGCTGGCTGCATCATTTGTTTCCTTGTAGAAAGGAAACAAATAAAAATAATCAAAAAAATAGTCTCTTTCCACGCTTCATGTTAAAGTTTTGCAGATTACATACAACAAATCAACCGGTCTACGTGTTTATTTTCTCATAATATAACAAAATGCGTAAATGTATTCTTTATTAACACTTACCTACCCTCTCCAGATAATAAAAAAAAAGTAATAATGTAAAGCGTGAATCAGTTATAAAATTATTACATATGAATTACTCATTACAGGAAAATAATAGTTGTTCAAACAGATATAGAGAAGTATAAACGTAACATACCTACTTAACACCAGTGAAACGTCCAGGGAACAAATAAAAAGCTTTCTAAGGAAAATACGAGATGGCAGTGTATTAAATGCCGCGTCTTTTGATGAGGAGCAGTCTGTGTGCAATTATATACGAAATTAAAAATTTATGAATAATTGTTATCTTGATATACAATTTATTAATTTATTTATCGTATATATATATATATGTATGTGGTAGCGCCATCTCTTGTAAATGTCATAAATCAATGACCGAAAACACATAGACAAACGCATTTGAGATTTCGCGGGCGATCGATATCTTAATTATCTCGTTCCTTCCTCATTCCTTTTCCCTTTATGTACGCCTTAATGACAGGTCGCCAGAACGAACCGAAACTTCAACGTGAACGGGCCTCGTATCTCAACCGCCAGCTTTCCAAGCCACCTGGCTGGAGACTGATGCATCTAATTAGTTAGATTGCTGAGAACCTTGTGAACCGTGTCTATTCACCCGCCTCGCGGATATATAACAATTGTGTGAAGTGTGTGGACCCTGAAGGTCGCCAGTTTGGAGTAGAAGAACACCAGCTCGCTGCCACACGTGGGCTGGCATCGACCACTACAAGGTAAGGCGTACTACTTCCCTCATTTCCATACTAGATCGCCCGAATTGATCCGTGAATATTTTCCCGCTTATTTTCAACGCACTATTGCCAGAACCCTTCAAATACAGTCAACTTTTCATGATAGACACAAGGATGAAGAGGTTTCTCAAACCGCTATAACATTTTTGGTCCTTCGTAGCCCGATATATTACTATAATATATCCATTTTCCTTTATTTCTTACGTAGGAATCAATCATAAATTCCTACTAGGGTCGTGGCACCTAGCCGCCTACCCACATAATCAAGTTGTAAACCCAATACGTGGTTCCATCAACGCCGCTATAGCAGGTTCATAATTACGTATCTGCTATTATAAAAAATAATTCTTATTTAAAACTAACTTGTCGTATTGTAAATTTCTATATTTCAAGCGTCTTTTAGTTTAACCGCCCTTATAGGAATCACCTACCTCCAATTATAAATTGTTAGGAATAAGTTACTTTCCGAATACCGCGGGGTAGACATTCATTCTATAAGAGAAAAATAAAATAGGTGTACTACTTGTAGGTACCTACGCAGTATAAATATCATAACTTTACCGAATACGTTTCGACGATTGCGGGCTATAGGTTGCATATTTATACCTATTCATTTATCTTAATCAATATTCAAACTTAGCAATAAAACTGGTTGGGATAGTAATGCTATTAACATTTTGTACTATATAATTACTTTGGTTAGTGGGTACTACGAAAAAACTTATTTCGTTACTACGCAAATATTGCGAAACCCGTTGTCACAGTACAGTCACAATCAGTAGTATTACTTTTCTACATATAGTTGTTCGTTTAAATAATTACCGTACATTGTTTTGTTTGTGTGGTTATTTGTAACTACATAACATAACAATGCCGCGTGATGCGAAAGCAATCGCTTCTTCAGAAGATCAACAGTTAGTGATTTTAGAAGCTAAGCGTAATATACTTTTCGAGCGTATTCAGTCAATTTATGATCGCTCTAAAGTCGCTAATACTTCCGAATCGGTGAGAGAAGGCTTTCGCAGTTCTTGTGTAACAATAGATGATATTCGAACGGACTTTCATAAATTATTGGATGATTATAATGCTAGGTTACTGGCTATATATCCCGATGCGAAGCCTAGCTATCAAGCCTACGCCTCATTCGAGGATATGTATTGTTCCGTGAAACGTGTGATGTCTCAATTGCAAGATAAGCCGTCCGGGAGGCACAGTATGAGTGATTCCGCAACATGTAGACCAAGGTTGCCGCCAATCGAACTCATGTCGTTCGACGGTGATATACGAAACTGGCCATTATTTTATGCAAGTTTTAAATCTACAGTTCATGACAATAAGTCGCTGACGGATGCAGACAGGTTGTACTATTTAATAGGTAAGCTGTCGCCGAAGGCACAGTCAGTGTTCGCGGGAGTCACACCGTGTGCTGAGAATTACCAAGTCATGTTCCAGGCACTCCTCGATAGGTACCAGGATATTCGTGTCCTCGCGTCTACCTATTTGGATCAAGCTTTAAATCTTAAATTATCCGGTCCCGCGTCTGTTTCGAATTACCAGCTATTTGTGGACAAGTTCGTCACCGCAATTAATTCCCTAAAGAATCTAAAATTAGTTGACCTTCTGGATTTCATTTTATTGCACCTCGCAATAAAAAAGTTTGACACTGAAACTATTCGCGCTTTCGAGATGACAGAACGTAATCGTAAGATTCCCACTCTAGATAGTTTTGTCACCTTCATCAATGATCAGTGTCGGATATTCCGTAATACCCAACCACCCTTAGCTAACAATAATAAGCCTAATAGTTCGGACAATTCACATAAGTCTAATAAATCGCGTAGTTTTAATAATAAAATGACCGCTCCTAATCCACAATCCTATGTAGCTTGCTCTGAGTTAAATAATTCAAACAAGTGTCTGTGCGAAGCATATATCCATGAACACTTATATAAATGTCCCGCTTTTGATAATTTGACTCCGACAGCTCGTTTCAAATGTGTGAAAGACAACAATGCTTGTGTCAATTGTTTGAGTATTAAACATAAAACGGTTAACTGTTCTTCTAAATTAAAGTGTCGCACATGTAATCAACGTCATCATACATTGTTACATTTTAATAAAAACCCGCAATTATCAACTGTAGTGACGTCACAGCCGAATCCGGTCCCAACGCTTATGCCGACAGTACCTTCTATTACCTCACAGTCTGAGGTATCGTTGTGTACGACCTCTGTCGCTGGCGCCGCTCGATCGCGTTCGATTGACGCTCGGTGCGTTGCGGCGTCGTCGTCGGCGAGAGATAGCCCGCAATGTACGGCGTATACAACCGTTCTGCTCGCTACTGCTCAAGTCGTAATTTACGATGTAAATGATAAGCCGCACATAATACGTTGTTTACTAGATAGCGCATCTCAAAGTAATTTTATTACTTCTGAATGTTTTAAGCGTCTAGGACTTTGGAAGAACTTTCATACTTCTAATTTAATAGTTAAAGGAATCGGTGGGTCGGAAAAACCAGTTAAAGGTTCCGTAGATATTAAATTATATTCTCGTTTTAGTAATGATATTAATTTTAACGTTTCTTCGCTTATTGTTGAACGTATAACGGAGACATTGCCGACCGCTCTCGTCGATGTCTCTAAACTTACACATCTCAAAACATTACCGCTCGCAGATTCGAAGTTTGCGGAGCCGAGCGGTATCGATGTTTTGATTGGTGCTGCTATATTCCCGCGCTTGCTTTTGCCTAACATAGTGCATAGCGAGCAATATAATATACCTCCCGCTATTGAAACTGTGTTGGGGTATGTGGTTATGGGTTCCGTACCTACGGCACATACTTCACACTGTACGAGTACAACTTCATGTTGTTCTGTTCTTCAAGATCCCAGTTTAGATTCGCTTCTCAAGCGATTCTGGGAGCTTGAAGAAATTTCCGCCTCGCCCTCGCGGAGCCGTAAGGATCTCGAGTGCGAAGAACATTTTCGCGCTACCACTGTTCGCGATGACAGTGGTAGATATATTGTGTCGCTGCCATTTTGCGACGACCCTTATTCGCTAGGCGACTCATACGCTGCCGCACTTAGGCGTTTTCATTGTTTGGAGCGCAAACTTGATGCGTCCTTAGGGTTACGCAGCGCTTACAATGACGTCATGTCGGACTACATAAATAAGGGATATTTGAGTCCGGTTTTAAAAGATGACAACGTTTCTAATCTGTCATATTACATTCCGCATCACGGTGTCGTTCGCGAAGATAAGACTTCCACTAAACTTCGCGTGGTTTTAGACGCTAGTAGTCAAACTACATCGGGACAGTCGATCAATGACATTCTACATGCAGGCCCCAATCTACAGGGTGATTTATTTAATATTATAATTCGTTTTCGACTCTTTCAAATAGCCCTGTCTGCTGATTGCCGCCAAATGTTTCTCAATGTCGGCGTTCGTGAATCGGACCGTAGATTTCAACGCATCTTTTACAGATTCAGTAAACATGAACCTATAATGGTCTACCAATTTAATCGTGTTTGCTTCGGATTTAAGTCTAGTCCATATCACGCGTTACGTGTAGTCCGCCAGTTAGTCGCTGATGAAGGCGATAATTTCCCTGCAGCGTCTGCTGCTGCTTCTTGCGCCCTATATATGGATGACATTGCCTGTAGTGTCATGTCCATACCGCAAGCAATTTCGCTTTGTGATGAGCTTATTCAGCTCTTCAAGCGAGGCCAGTTCGACCTTGGCAAATGGACAAGTAACTCGAAAGAGGTTCTCGCACACATACCTGATACTCATAAGGCTTCGCCCGATATCGAGTATGAGAAGTCTATACCGCATAAGGTCCTGGGTTTACGCTGGGACAAGTCTTGTGATAGTTTCCGCTTTGACGTCACCACACCAGATGATAAATGTACTAAGCGAACCATGCTTTCCACAGTGGCTCGGCTATGGGACTTAATGGGTTTTGTCGCCCCCACTATTCTGTACGCTAAGCTCTTAATTAAGGAACTTTGGCTAGCAAAGTGTGACTGGGACGACATACCACCTGAACATATAGTCACCGCTTGGAAGCAGTTTTGTACTGAGCTTTCTACGCTTAATGAAATTATTATCCCGCGTCATCTGGGGTTGGTCGACGGATGCACCATGAATTTAGTAGGTTTCGCTGACGCCAGCGAGCGTGCTTACGGTGGAGTCGTATACATGCAAATATACAATGGTTATAACTACTCCGTGCAGTTAGTTAGTGCGAAGTCTAAAGTCTCACCTGTGAAAACCATTTCGGTGGCTAGACTAGAGTTGTGCGCGGCCCTACTGTTGTCTAAGTTGCTTCGCAAGGTACAAGACGCAATATCGCCCCACTACCGCATCCATAAGGTATACGCGTTTACTGACTCTAAAGTAGTGCTCGCCTGGATAAATTCCTCACCGCACCGCTGGCAAACTTTTGTTGCCAATCGGGTTACTAAGCTGATAGAGCTTATACCCGCTAATTGTTTCAACCATGTCGCAGGTACTGAGAACCCCGCTGATTGTCTGTCTCGTGGTGTCACGCCAGCTAAGCTCTTGCAGCATCCATTGTGGTATCGTGGACCATCGTGGGTTTCTCATGACCCAGCTGAGTGGCCCATACATACTTTCGAACACAATGCACTGCATGAGGGCGTACCCGAACAGAAATCAGTCGCTCATGGCGTGGTTTCTGAGGTTACGGAATTACCAATTTACGCGCTAGCACTACGTGTTTCGTCGTGGTCTAAGTTGCTACGCGCTATTGTTTACGTCTATAAGTTTTTAAGACAACTGCCTAGTGCACGTACTGTATCAAGCTCTGATCTGAAATATGCAGAAATTAAACTGCTGCGAGCTGTACAGGATGTTCATTTCCGTAACGATATTTTAAATTTAAAAAATAATAAACCATGTACTCCCGCCATCCATAAGCTTAAGCCGTTTCTCGATGAGCACGGCATCATACGAGTTGGTGGTCGTCTCACAAATTCGGACGAACCCTACGAATATAAACATCCCTGTATTCTACCACGTCATGACCATATTGTTGATCTTCTTGTTGACTTTTGTCACAAGAAACATCTTCATGCCGGTCCGGAGTTGCTTATGTCCTTACTCAGGCATAATTATTGGATTTTAGCTGCACGTCGAATAATTCGTCACAGAATCCACAACTGTAACACTTGCTTTAAGTTCCGCCCGCGTCCTATTCTTCCACTTATGGCAGATCTACCTAGCCAGCGTGTTAACCAAGTCGACAAGGCGTTCACTCACACCGGCTGTGACTATGCAGGCCCGCTGCAGTGTACACCATTTCGTGGTCGAGGTGTTAAGAGCCGTAAGGCTTGGCTCTGCATTTTTACGTGTTTGACGACGCGTGCCACGCACATTGAAGTGGCTACAGATTTAAGTACAGTGACTTTCCTTGCAGCCTTAAAACGCTTTCTTTCGCGACGCGGTCCTATTAAATGCTTATATACCGATAACGGTACTTGTTTCGTAGGTGCAAGTTCTTATTTACGCGACCTTCACAAATTTCTTAAAAGATTTTCGTCCTCATCTTGAGGAAGAACTTTCCTTCAATCATATAGATTGGAAGTTTATTCCGCCTGCTTCCCCACATTTTGGAGGATGTTGGGAAAGTATGGTTAAGGTAATTAAAACTCACCTTTTTAAAGTTATAGGTCAACAAATCCTCTCCTACGAGGAACTTATAACTGTCCTTAGTCAAGTTGAGGCTCTAGTTAATTCGCGGCCACTTACTGCTTTGAGTAGTGACCCTACTGAACCATCAGCACTGACCCCTGCGCATTTCTTGCACACCGCGCCATTGTTGTCCCTTCCCGCTCCTGAAGCAGACTCGCTCAGCTTGCTTCAGCGACATACTCTACTTGACAAACTGGTGCAGTCGTTCTGGCAGCGCTGGCGTTCAGAATACTTACATCAACTTCAGGCTAGATCCAAATGGAATAGTCCTGCACCTTCTATACAAGAGGGTACTATTGTAGTTATCATTACTGATAACTCTCCGCCCCTTTCATGGCCGTTAGGCATTATTGATAAATTGCATACCTCCAAGGACGGTACAACCCGTGTTGTTACTGTGAAAACCGCAAAGGGTAGCTATGTGCGCCCTGTTGTGCGTCTGTGTCCATTATCGACTCAATAAGGCCTGGCTTGATAGTTAGGTCTCTTAGTTTTAGTTAGTTAGCGACGCAACATAATTTTCTATTAAGATTTAACTATAGGTATGCAACTTAATGTATTATGCAACTCGCAGTATTTATCTTAAATCTTAATAATTGAAATATAAAAATCCGCATCTTAGTCCGTATTGCTGAATAGGTATACGGTAGTACACCTCATAGGGCTAAGTTTAATTTTCATTAAAGGTGACCCTTTAAGGCCGGGAAAATGGTAGCGCCATCTCTTGTAAATGTCATAAATCAATGACCGAAAACACATAGACAAACGCATTTGAGATTTCGTGGGCGATCGATATCTTAATTATCTCGTTCCTTCCTCATTCCTTTTCCCTTTATGTACGCCTTAATGACAGGTCGCCAGAACGAACCGAAACTTCAACGTGAACGGGCCTCGTATCTCAACCGCCAGCTTTCCAAGCCACCTGGCTGGAGACTGATGCATCTAATTAGTTAGATTGCTGAGAACCTTGTGAACCGTGTCTATTCACCCGCCTCGCGGATATATAACAATTGTGTGAAGTGTGTGGATCCTGAAGGTCGCCAGTTTGGAGTAGAAGAACACCAGCTCGCTGCCACACGTGGGCTGGCATCGACCACTACAAGGTAAGGCGTACTACTTCCCTCATTTCCATACTAGATCGCCCGAATTGATCCGTGAATATTTTCCCGCTTATTTTCAACGCACTATTGCCAGAACCCTTCAAATACAGTCCACTTTTCATGATAGACACAAGGATGAAGAGGTTTCTCAAACCGCTATAACAGTATGTATCTCTTAATCTTGTTATTTGCTAAGAAATTCATGGCAGGCGCATTCCAATAAAACATTTACATGTTAATAAAAATCAGTAAGTATTTATCTAAAATTGTAGATGTTATACTGATATACAATAAATATACATTTGTTTATATTATGACCTGAGCATAATCAGCGTGAAATAACCGTTATTTTAAAGTGGTTCTGCTGGAGAGTATGCTCTGTAGCATAACAACTTTGAATTGATATTTTCCAAGAAACTAACAATATACAATTTTTGATACTAATCTACAAAAATATAGACATTATCTACATTTTATCCTGTAATTTTAACATAATATAGTCAAAGTGGTTCTGCTGCGGAGCATGACATGAATACTAAACAAGGAATATGAACCTACTAATTGTACAAATGATATTAATAGCGTCATACGTTCTATTGCATATTTTAAACATGCCTAAAAAAGACAATTCCAAACCTAGTAAATTTTGGATATTTGCTAATTTAAGGTGTCTTTACAATTTGATGTGACTTTCCTATTGTAAATAATGATAAAATTGATTACTGAAAGCACCAAATCTCAATTCAAATTTAAAGTTTCCAGTTTAATATTGCACAGTCCATTTCAGTATAGTAAAACTCATTAAAATAATATAAATAAAATTATCTAGCTATTAAACCAATATAAAAAGTGTAACGTACTGTGTTCTTATATGTGGCAGTCGCATAGAAGCAGACATAATTATTATATTTATTCAATTTGCACGGCAAAGACTCGTATGACACTAGCCAGATTACCTATTTTAGTTATCTTTATTTTCGTAGCAATAAGGTTGCATTCATAGGCAAATTAACAGTGAACGATCTGATGTCAGATGCTAGCCAGTTTGAAATAAGAACTTGCGCGGTTATATTTTTGTAAAAAAAACCATCGGAAGAGTCCGTTTATGATGTGGGCCTCTTTGGTCGGCCTTGTGTACTTAATTTTCAAATACTTTTCGCTCCAATTTAAGTTTCCCCTAAACTATCGATGACAGTGGGCGTGGCTTAGAACCTCAGATGTCGATTGTCAACTGTTCGAATACAGCCCCTTAATATGAGGTGGCTACATGTTTTGCCATTTATGGCGTACAAAATTAGTTGCAGTGGACAAACAATAATAAAATAATTCAATATCACAATTAAAATTAAAAATTACAATTTGAAAATTAAAATTGAATAAAAAAAAATACTATGTCGGAAATTGAAATTACAATGTCAAAATTTTAATTCAATAAAAAAATAATATGACAAAATTTGAGTATGTGTGGATGTGTGCAAGTAAGAGTGAGATAGTGTGCGTGTGTGAGTGAGAGAGTGTGTGTGTATGTGAGAGTGAGAATGTGGGTGATGGTGTGATGGGCCCGTGTTAAATTATATATTTTTCCACGCCATGCCAAAAAGGTCAGGGTCTCTTAGCTAGCCGGCCCTGAAGCCGCCAAATTCACGGATAATATATGTCAACCCAAGGGTTTTTCCGCCACCTAGTAAAATTATTGCTCTATCATACTCTCAGCATTTCATTATTGACCGTAGTCGGTCACAGGAATCGGGAGTCAGTTGGAAGGTCACAGGAATCTGCTGAATGCAGAACGCACAAGATCCCTAGTGGTGGCGACACTAGTGTTTAGGTCTACGGTCGACAATAGGTCTTATTATCAGATGTCCACTTAAGCACACATGCGCCAAAGACTTATTTATTTATTATATACTTTCTAATACACCACAAAAAAATGTACAGGACAACCGTTCACCACAAGTGTCACTCAGTGTTAATTAAATAATAAATCTCTCATGCATTATTGGTCGAGTTATGTACTAACTCAAGAGTTAGTGAGATAACCCAGGGTGGCGCAACCGGGTCTTATGGTGGCAGGGTTACTGTTAATCATGATGAACACCGTTTTGATTTAGAAAAGCCTACACCCACCCCTTGAAATTGGGGTGTACCTTTATAGAACACCTCTTCTAAACCCTAAGGAAAATTTAGGCAAGTTTTTTTTAATGTATTGCATTTGCTTTCCCACTGCTGGGCAAATCCTCCCCCAAGTCCCTCCAGACATTATTTTCCTTCCTTTCCCGAAAGCATGATGTTAATTTTCGGAATTTGACCCAGAATACAACAGCTTAAAGGCTAAAGTTCCTTACCTGGTTGCTACACTGAGCTTGAACATGCGCAAGCTTGACCTGCGCCAGTTCAAGTTCGAGGTCGCGTACGCGCTGTCGAAGTCTCGCCTCCGTCTCGCTGGAGCCTTCCTTTTCTTCACCTTTGTTTTCTTCTGTAAGTAAATGTGGACTTTATTGTTTGTGCAATAACATTGATTTTTCATAACGGCGTTATCATTTTTTGTTAAAACGGGCCAAACAGACAGCGCTGCGAAATCTTGGATTATATTTACCTTTATTATCTTTTTGCGCAAGTTTTAGACTGCAATTCACGCAATCTTTTACGTCGTCCTGCAAAGAAAAATAAACTGTATTAACACAAGGAGTAAGTATAAAATGGTATGATACTAAAGCCTAGTAAACGGGTAGTAGGCAGTAAAAGGGTCCTGAACCATGTGTAGGCATTTCGACGTGTCTCGTGGAAGCCACATTTAGAGAGTTTAGCAGATCACAGACAACGGACACATTGGCTGTCCAATACCGGTCTGCAACACTCCAAGAAATTTCTGGACTCTACGTTACAAGCATAATATTTGCAGGGGGCAAATCCTCTACCTGCTTGGGGCCTTTACAGGGCACTTTGGAACCAACGACATGCTCATGAAGATGGGTCTAACCGCGACACCCATGTGCAGGTTGTGTGGGGAACATACGGAACGCATGGAGCACCTTCTGTGGACATGCGATGCACTGGCTGGTAAGCGAATGAGTCTGCTGGGGGTTGGATAACCAAGACCAGAAGACTATAGGCTCTTATCTCCTAGTCTCGTTGTAAAACTTTTCAAGAGTTAGTGGGGAGGAGTAGGTTATTTAGGGGACCACAATAGATCCCAATGGGTCGAAGTGTCCGAGTTATTTCTCGGCCCCTCCACAAGATAAGATAAAGACTAGTAAAAATTAGACCTTTTAATATAAAAATCTTGTAAAAATGTATACTGACCTGCACGCAGTGTAACTGTTTGTCAAGTCGTGCGCATATCTCGCGGTAATCCCGCGCCACCGCCTGGTAGTGCGAGGCTTTCTTGTTATGCTCTTCTGACGCTGCTCGTGCCTGCAAACGACGGCTGTTATTATTATGTACATGGTCCCGAATGATGGCGCCCGTTCACAAACATGACGCATGGATCGGCACCACTCAGCTCAACCATCATATTAAATAATAATACAATATTATACCTTAATATTGTATGAAACCGAATGCCTTTATAATTTCGGTGACTCAAGTAAGTAAATTTTGCTGGGTCCTACACCAGTGCTAGTAGAAAACAGCTTTTTCTTACCTCGGTTAACTGCGCTTCAAGTAGTTCTTTCTCCTGTTGAAGTTGTGTGTTTATGACTTTCAGCCTCTCAAGCTCCACGTTGATTTTCTCCTTCTCGGCGGTTTCTGCAAGGACTGAATTCGTTAGTTCCTCAGATGTTGTACTTATGAATCGAACATGCACACAGAATATAATATAGTAATTATATCAAAGTTATAAAAAAAAGTTATTAGAAATGTTCTGGAGTGGCGAGCGCGAACCGGCAGACGTTGCTTTGGAAGGCCTCCCACCAGGTGGACCAATGACCTGGTGAAGGTCGCCGGGATCCACCGGATGCGAGACGCACGGGATCGGTCAATGTGGCGACGCTTGGGGGAGACCTATGTCTAGCATCTTTCGGCTGATATGATGATGATACACAAAGTTACTTTTAACCCCTTGAGTGTCAATTAAAATACCAATAAGTAATAGCGACTAGTAGTTACGAACCCATGAAGTTCGGTTGACATTTTTAGCGCTTTTTCTTATGAAACTTTGCGGTCATCTTTATCATCAACCTACAATAAATTTTGGGAGTTCCCCATACTTAGAACGGAAACCCAATTATTTTTTTTCATCTAACCCGTATGTGTGGCGTATCTATGGATAGGTATTCAAAAATGATATTGAGGTTTCTAATATCATTTTTTCTAAACTTAATAGTTTGCGCAAGAGACACTTCCAAAGTGGTAAAATGTGTGTCCCTCCCTCTGTAACTTCTAAAATAAGAGAATGATAAAACTAAAAAAATATATGATGTATGTACATTACCATGTAAACTTCCACCGAAAATTGGTTTGAACGAGATCTAGTAAGTAGTTTTTTTTTTAATACGTCATATACCGCAATTTACCAAGTACGGACCGAACCCTTCCTGCGCGTTTTTTTTAATGGTCCGTCACGCGGGCCCAGTGCAGGTTGTTAATCATGAGTCAAGGTTATCAGCAACTTGCTTCATAAGCCAATGGCAGTCCAATACAGAACGTACGATTCTTACGCCATTTCACCTCCCTTTGAGTTGATATTTTGCGGACTATTGGTCAGCTCTTAACGAGATATATGACATAACACAACGTTGTACATAGTTTTTAATATAGAACTTTATTTAATACACAAAAAGGTACACTTTTCAATGAACGAGTTCGAACACATTGTTGCATTAAATGCTCAGTTTCGCGGTTTGGTGTGAGCAGACCCTGTTGCTACAAAATTACATGTTCCAATCGCAATCAGTATAGTTGTCGGCACGTTTCTTGGCAAGAGTCGTTAGATGCGCACAAGTCGTTATTAGGTCGCTTTGGTTACCTAGAGGGACGCGGGGGACGTTTAGATGAAATAATATTATTGAACTTTTTATCTCATTTTTTTTTTAATATCTATGACATTTTATTTTATTATTGTATTCATATTTTATTATTGAAAATAAGAATTTGCAATTGATCTTTTTATAATAATTTTATTATTATAATTTGTTTTTGCTTTTGTTTTATTAGTGTATTAATAATTATTTTAAATTGATGTGGATTAATATTATTTTGAATTTGCAATTTTATATGTGACTTATTATTAGTTTATTTCTTTTTCATTATCTTGACATGTTTTTTTTTTAAATTTTATATCTTTTTAACAATTGTAATTTTTACCTACTTAATGTTATTTTTTACAAAATTTCTACACAATTTATGTTGTTCTGAAATAAATTACTTATGACTTATGACTTAGTACCGTTCCGAGCGCGCGATTGGTTGATCATATGACACAAGGATCGTCTGACCAACCACGTCGCGTTCACGTTACGTTAGCTCTATATGGTGGTTGGTCAGTTCGCGAACTATGCGCGGACTTATCCCCACTACGCTAAAACCTTGTCAAGTTACGTGCCGTCAACTATATCGGCTGTGCGCGTGTAGCTTAGTCATACAATAGTTCTAAATTTCCAATGTGAACAGAAATAAAGCTCACCTTTAATGAATTTCTCGTACTCTTGTTGATATTTGGGCAGCCGCTTCACTTTGATGCTGCACGCAAGTTTCACGATTTGACGAGACGATTCTTCTGCGCGGCACTTCTTTGGTAATGTTACTCTGTAACAATTCAAATTATAAGAATATTACTTTATTATCATAATCAATCAATAAATAAAATGTTATAATCCCCCCCACGTAACTTGGCAAGAGTCGTTATATGCGCAGAAGTAATTTTTAGGTCTCTTTGATAGTGAAGCGGGACGCGGGGAACGTTCCGTGCGCGTGATTGGTTGGTCAGTTGACACAAGGATCGACTGACCAATCGCGTCGCGTCCACGTTCCGTTCGTTCTAAGTGGCGGTTGGAGAACTTACCCCCACTACGCCAAAACCTTGCCAACTTACATCGTAATAAATTTCTGTTCTATATTTGCAATAATTTAAATCAGTTTATTTTGATACCACTTCTAGACACGGGCCGCTGTAATATGGCGTAAAAGAATATGGGCTGGAATAATTATTATTAATTTACGGTTTTTGTACAGTAGTCACAATCATTTCTTTAAATTTTTAGGGTACCGCAGCCGAAGTATCCAAACGGAGCCCTATTGCTGTCACTCAGGTGTCCGTCGTCTGTCACACAATTTTGTTCCGAAGAATTTTTTAACTTCCCAATGACCTATGGAACTTGCAATTTGGTGATGTTTATTATTAACATTATAAGCGGGCTATTTACCATGTTTACTGTTTGTTGCGAGTTTCCGATATTTCGGTGCTGTTGCAAGCACCATGATCACGGATAAACTGAAGTTATTGCGGGTGGGTGTTTATGAGGAGACAAATCGCTCTACCCTCTCTTTCTTGTTCGTTTTTTGCACTCGGCACACTGCTACCATTATCACTCACAACTCGATTCTGTTCCCGACACACGAAACTCACTGTGTCCGCTCGCGAAATTTTTACGGCACTTTTTCGGGGTTTACACAGCTGAACCACTGGATTCAAAGCTCTCGACAGTTGAAACCCATCCTCCCGGTTGAAATTTTTATATTTAAAAAAAAAAAAAAAAAAAAACATCCGGTAGGATGGGTTTCTAAATATCCCGCTTATAATAATGTTAGTGACTATGAGAGTTTAAAAACTTATATGTTTATTATCTATACCAATATTATAAAGAGGAAAGATTTTTTTGTTTGTTTGTTTGTTTGTACCGAATAGGCTCCAAAACAACTGGACCGATTTCAAAAATTATTTCACCGTTGGGAAGCTACTCTATCCCCGGGTGACATAGGCTATTTTTTATCCCTGTATTCCCACGGGAACGGGAACTACGCGGGTGAAACCGCGAGGCGTCCTCTAGTTACGTATATTTTATTAACAAATATTTTCTATGGTGCGGAACCCTAAATGTGCAAACTGCGACACGCACTTGGACGGTTTTTTTATTATAAAATATAGCGGTTTTCTCACGATAGTGTATAATATATAGCGTACATACCTAAAATACTTCAGTACACCCTCAAAGTCGTGCGCCAGCAGATCTTTGCGAGACCGGGACAGTAGCGCCAGCGCTATTTGGAACAACGTGTCGATGCCTTGCAGTAGGAACACGTCCAGGATGTGGTACACCTGCAATAATACCCTGTATCAAGTTCATGTTTGAGGGAGCAATATAAATTGTTGAATTCGTGTATTTTCATCTGTTTAACATTGGCAGGCCGAAGGAGCGTAATGTGTATATCAGTCTATGTGTGTTTGTTTCACAGATTACCTCCCAATAGATTCCGCATAGAAGACAACTTACGCGCACCACACATCAGCCTATTTAGGCTGATATAACTCAGTGCACGGTATGATCTCTTTAGTGTCGACCAGACATTAGAGCTGTAGGGACGCAAGCGATTTCTAGTTTTAATGCTGTTTAAAAAATAGTTATCAACGGTTTGCCTTAAAAAAAATGACGAATTGCGCAGTAAAATGGCGTGGAAAATCAACCAGCCCTTCAAGTTCAAAAAAAGATGGGATAACAATCCACCAGTAGGGCAAAGTAATATATATTGACCAATCTAAAAAAGATGAGCGATTTTTAATAAGGTATGTAGGAGAATAAAATAATTTTGTTAAAATTGATTATTTAAAAATTAACAAATTAGTTTATTTTTACTTTGAACTAATTGTGCTAAACTCATAATAAGAGCTTAGAGTGGCTTTGTTTACATAGGATTACAATTAAATTAAATCACCTTTGGCTAAAATCAAAATCTTTTTTCGATCGATGTTTTTCTTTATCATTATTAAAGTAATAATCGCCGAATAAGAAATGTTACATAAAATAACATTCTGTTAGAAAAATATCGATATTTTATCGACTTTTAATGCGCATGTCTCGTCACTACGACAGATACCGTGACCTTGAATAGACAATCACGGCGCACTTGTCACTCCCCGCGCAACCCGTGCCTTCCGCCAAATTTGGTAAACTCGGAATCAAACAAAACAGTAGGCATGCGGTATCTATTGGGAGGTAATCTGTGGTTTGTTCCTATGTGGCGTTCTAGAGACCAAACGCGTTGGCCGATTTTGATGATTCTTACGTTAATCGATTCGTCTTAACCCTGCGAGTGTCACTGGCTTCATTAAACTTCGAAAATGGCGGCTTTTGGGCGCCATATTGTAGGGGCCCGAATTTTTTTTTCATCCAGACCCATTGTGTGGGGTATCAAAATAAAGGGTTTCAAGACGCGATTTCAAAAATATATAACACTTACATGTTTAAATTAAAAAAAAGTTGATTCAAAAAGTCAATAAACCCGGAGTCGGAGGATACATATTCGCGAGCTGGCTGACCAAAACCAGATGTATCCTCCGACTGCACAGCATGAATTCCTTCTAGTTTACGACCTTTTAGTTCGCTTTTAAGCTATATATATAATGCTGCGATGCGCTTTATTCAGCAAACAAGTATTGTTGGGCAATAGAGACTTCTTAATTCGTTAATACTTCAATTGAATCTCTTGTAAAGCAGCGTCTGCAACGCCCTGGCATTTGGCAACACACTTGTTGTGGAAGTTTTCCGCATTCTTCTCTCAACTTCCATGTTTTCAGTGTAACTTACCAGTGGCAAGGGGAATCGTGCAGTGAACACAGTGAGGAACCACTGAGAGGCGAACATGTGAGGCTCCACGCCCAACTCTTGGAAATGTGCGCGCAGATCTGTTAGTTGTTCCTGTAATACAAATTAAGAATAAGCATAAATACTGTAACTTCACAAGTTTGTAGTATCGGAATATATTTTAAATTGAATACCAGCCTAAGTCTTTTTAGGGTTCCATACCCAAAGGGTTAAAACGGGACCGTATTACTAAGACTCCACTGTATGTCTGTCACCAGGCTGTATCTCATGAACCGTAATAACTAGACAGTTGAAATATTTTCAAGGATGATGTATTTTCTGTTGTCGCTAAAACAACATATACTAAAAACAGAATAAAATAAATATTTAAGTGGGGCTCCCATACTACACACATAATTTTGTTGTCATTTTTTGCGATAATGGTACGGAACCCTACGTGCGCGAGACCGAATCGCACTTGGCTTTTTTTTAATTAAAACAGTATAAACTCTCCGTATGCTGGTTATAATTTGATAAGCAAAATAAAAAATGAAAATAACATTGTATTAGACATAAGGTCTAATATAGGAGGGCTTTGAAAAAGAGGGTTTATGTAGCATAAGTTTTCAAATAAAACTTTAAATTAGACCGATATCAGTAAGAACGCGTTTATAATCTGTAGCCCAAGATATACAAAATTGTTCATAAGTTTACCTCCATCAATCTGTCCAGTTGATGCAGTCTCATATAGAGGGCTTCAAAGCCGTCTTTGTATAATTCACGAAGTCCATATCCGTACATCAGCCGGACTAGCAGACAGAACGCTTGTTCTTCTGGCATCTGAAATAAATAAGAATATCGTAAGGTCACTAATATAAAGCAAGAGATATAGGCAGAATCTTCAGAACGCTAAGATATTTAAATGTTCTAAAAATAATAGTGTTCTGAAGAATTTTTCTAAATTATTGAAAAGTAGAGTGAGTTATAGGTCTCGTCAAGCCCTGAAGTTGGCTTTCCGATGCGCAAGGCACCGATCGGTACTGTTTTTATATGAGATTTACTACTGCGCAGCCATTGTAGCCAACTTCAGGGCAGCTAAGAAGTTCGGCGAGAACTATACTGTAACTGTGTCTCATTAGGATGCGCAAAAAATAATTTTCTTTAGATTACATCCGATCCCAAATAAAATAAATAACAAGAGACATCAGCTTTTTACTCGACTACGGCGAAGGGTTATGATTTTAGCAGCGTTAAAATATTCATCCGATTTTGATGTATAAGGTGTCAATCGATTCGTTATTATGGCCTGGGTAGCATAGGCTATAAAATTCCGTAGACGGGTTACACCGAACGGGTTAGCCCGAAGAATTGCCAAACTTAAGTGGCAGTGGGCAGGGCACATTGCTCGCAGAACGGATGGCCGATGGGGCCGAAAGGTTCTGGAATGGCGACCGCGAACCGGAAGACGATACGCTGGAAGGCCTCCCACTAGGTGGACTGATGACCTGGTTAAGGTTGCGGGAAGGCGCTGGATGCGAGACGCACGGGATCGGTCAATGTGGCGACGCCTGGGGGAGGCCTATGTCCAGCAGTGGACGTCTTTCGGCTGAATGATGGCATATGATGATGATGGGTTACACTTTTAAAACTGTTTGCTTATTCTACATTTCCAGAAACATATCTTTGACGCATGGGAGACGTTGCAGCTAGTCAAAGAGACACAAGGATAATGCCAGACATCATAGCTGGACCTGTGTTACATCGTCGACCACACCATCTCTTACCATCAGGTGAGATAGTGGTCAGGCGCTAGCCTATCAATGATTAACAAAAAACTTGCTTTTTACTCCTCAATACCATTATTTAGAAGTGAAACACTTCTTTATTATATTATTTACATGGTGTTTTGAAAATATATGTAACGAAAAATCGACAAACACATACATCTATGGGATTTAAAGTGCGAGAGAATGAAACAGAATGCATAATAAAGGGTTTCCTTTGTTTTGTTTTAAATTTAATTTTTTGAAGGTGTGAACCTTATACCGCGTGTGAACTGATCACAATATGTTTTTTGTATCTCTTCAATATACTCACGTGTAACAGCAGTGTAGCAGCTAAGAAGCTGAGTCCCTGACAGTAGCCCACTTCGTGGTCGTACACAGCATAGGCTCTGGCCATGCGCAGCAGAGAGTCCTGCCCCAAGCCACCTGCCTCGCGGAAGAAGTCGTGTGCGGGGAACGTGCGGGCGATGTCGCGTTGGATCACTTGCTCGAAGGGACAGTCCTGGGAATTTATGAGTTAGTTTAGTACCACGGTACATTAATATAATGCTACTAGCTGACCCGGCAAACTTTGTTTTGCCATAAAAACACCAAACATTCATCTACTAAATATCCTACCTACCCTACCCTACCTACCCTACCTTACCTATCCTACCCTACCTACCCTACCCTACCTACCCTACCTTACCTATCCTACCCTACCTACCCTACCCTACCTACCCTACCCTACCTACCCTACCCTACCTACCCTACCCTACCTACCCTACCCTACCTACCCTACCTACCCTACCTACCCTACCTACCCTTCCCCACCTACCCTACCCTACCTACCCTACCCTACCTACCCTACCCTACCTACCCTACCCTACCTACCCTACCCTACGTACTCTACCCTACCTACATACCTACCCCACCTATGTAGGTAAGGTACCATTTTTTTTTTTATCTTAAGGGCGCGGCGAACAATGCTCGCAAATGCAATTCGAGGCGAGCGAAAAATTCGTTTGGAGTATTGCTATCTCTGTTTGCACGCACACGCGGTGCGCCGTACGTAGCCATGTGTGTGTGAGCAGATAGATATCGCTACCTAATCATCCTATCGACTCGAAAGCCGGCCGACGCGAATGGCACTCGCGTTCTTTTGTCTTTTTACCCGGCTGCAAGGAAAGGGTTATGTTTTTCGCGCGTATCTTGTATGTATGTATGTATGTTTGTATGTATGTAATATTCTTTATTACCTCATATCTTCCAAACCGCTAGATGGATTTTCATAATTAATACATCGTTAGATAGGGCTTGGCCGCCCAAGTGTTCTTAGATAAGTGACGTTAAAAATAAACAAAAATGGCGCCATATTGGGGGTGACTCAATATTTTTTTTCTTCGAAACCCATCGAGTGGGGTATCAAAATGAAGGATTTTTAAAGGTGATTACAAAAATATATACCACTTATATGTTTTAATGCGATTCGAAAAAAAAAAGGTAACTAAGAAGTTGTAAATAAAAATAGTTAATTAAAAAATCAAAAACCCGACTGCGAACTAAAATGATGTAAACTAGTAGAAAATCATGCTCTGCAGTCGGAGGATACATATTCGCGAGCTGGCTGACCACCTGATCCTCCGACTGCAGAGCATGATTTTCTACTTGTTTACATCTTTTTAGTTCGCAGTCGGGTTTTTGATTTTTAAATTAACTTTTTTTATTTATGTAGGTATTCCTTCTACTTATCAAATATGTTTTGTTATAATAAATAATGAATGCAAGTAATATATTACAAGTAAAAGACAAATATTCCAATAATGTATGCCTATTTACGCATATAAGTAGGTACAGATAAATAACAGCGCTCTGACCTAAGAATATTAAAAATAAAAACAAGGATTTTGAATAAAAAAATATTATTTTGTTATGTTCTTACTTTATAGATCATCATTCATCTGTTTAAAAAATATAAATCGAAACTTGATAAAGTCGTGTAGGGTGACAATAATTATATTATCGACTGAACGAAAAACAAAATACAATAATGGTAATCAGAAAACATAGTGTCTAAACTAAACACGCTTATTTTCTTTCTTTCTAGTGTTTCTTTCTGAATACTGATGGCCAAAGGCGTTTTTTCCTTGATCGTCGTGGTTCTGAAAATATTTTTGCAGTTTATTATGAAGTCGATTAGCCAGCCGGTTACCAAAGTTTATTAGATCCTCTCCAGGGTACCAAAGTCCAGATAAAAAAGAATAATTAAATAAACTAGAACGAATTTGGATTTTTAGTTTTTTGTAACAGGAATTTTATAAAAAAGTCCAGCAAAAACTGGACGGAGGATAAACAGCATAAAACCGCGCTATTGCATGCAAGTCCAATCGCATGGTCACCCTACCCTGGGTGAGCCGTAACGTCACAGTAAGTATAGAGGAGCAATGTAGGTAAGTCTTAGCGGTGTCCTTGAGATAATTACCTGCGCCCGCTTTGTCTCATGACATGAATAAACAAACAAAAAAAAACAAAGCTTCGTAAGTTGATGGATAGGTAGGTAGGTAAATACTAATTTATACAAAACTAGCTGTCCCCCGCGGCTTCGCTCCCGCCAACTGGCTACCGAACCTAATCTAAATATCTACCTACCTACCCTACCCTATCTACATACCTAATCTATACTACATACATGATCGTACGCAACGCACGCAACAAAAAAAAACTTTTTGCGAAAAAATACTACCGTCTTCCAAATACAAAACTACAAAGTGAAAAATAACTTAATTTTTTGAAGTCGGTGTCTTTCTTAGGTACCATTTTTTAGCGTTATGGAAAACGACTTCAAAAAATTTAGTTATTTTTCACTTTGTAGTTTTGTATTTGGAAGTCGGTAGTATTTTTTTGCAAAAAGTTTTTTTTATTTTTCACTTTTTAGTTGTACGTACCTAATAGGCAAGTTAGTAAGGGAACTATTTCGCCAGAATAGATTTCATGAAACTTGAACATAACCGGTGAAATGAGAGATCTGCTTACCCCTTAAGAGCGAACTGGCGTGATGTTATGTTATGAAATGTTATAAACAACAAGCAGACATGCGATTGCAGCAATCCCGAGAGATTTGCCGTTATTTATTGAAGAGTTCTGTTGTATATCTCCGAAGTTCTTCATCAGATCTTCACCAAATTAAAATGGGACCAATTTCGAAACATACTTTTTCAAACAAAAAAAGAATTTTCAAAATCGGTCCACAATTGACGTAGTTATCGGTGAACAAACACAAAAAAAAAAAAAACAAACATGACGTCGAACATAGAACCTCCTCCTTTTTGGGAAGTCGGTTAAAAAGCTCTCAAAAAGGAATATTTTGCCCGTTTTTGCAACATTTTTCATTTATGCTCCGCTCCTACTGGTTGTAACGTGAAGTTATAACCTATAGCCTTCCTCAATAAATGGACTATCCAACGCAAAAATATTTTTTCAATTCCAACCAGTAGTTCCTGAGATTAGTGCGTTCAAACAAACAAACAAACTCTTCAGCTTGATAATACTAGTATAGATATACTAAGGTACCTATTAATTTAACTTATTGTATTATGTCATTGGGAAATAGGTACTTCCTGTGAGAAACATCCCAACGTTCGGAGACCATGTCGGCAACCGAACCATATAGTAAATAATAACAAAGTCCGTAAACAACGCAAAGTTCGTAAAAAAGTAGATTACTCAATACCAAAGTTTAAAACACAAGGCAAATCTAAATCAAAGTTCAAAGCATTATTCAATAGTGTCAGAAATATTAAAATAAGTACAATTTATAAAATAAATAAACGCGCACATAAAGCATAGTAAAGTAATCATCTAATAATGACAACAAACAATCCACAGAACAGTAGAACAAAAAACAGTGAAACACACCCGAAGCACACCCGAAGTGCCCCGAACAAACCCCACGCCGTACGAACGATACACAACCGTGAGCAGTGCGACCACGCACACATTGACATTTGCTTGACGCGACAGCAATACTAGCTATTGGAAATGTGTGATTAATTTGATGTGTTCCGTAATACCAAAAATTATGAATGAAAACTTAATGTTTTTAAAATTTTTTGTTCGATGATTTGTAATTTGATAATATGAGCTATGTTCCTGCTACGAGATTAACAAAGTGTTAACTTCTCGTAGAGGGTTTTCCGCGAATGCAATCAAAGAATTGAAGAACTTGTACACCGGATATATTGTAAAATAAAATCACATAGAAAATACATGAGCGCAGCCATCAGGCGATCACATTAACGAATACAAAAGTCATTCTCCATTCAAAACCTATGACAGAAGTATAGAATAAAGAACCATGAATCAAACAGTGACTGCACAAAGAAGGTCAACATTCAACACTTCCCCTCAATCGCTGTTTGAACTCAGACATCACCGCTGGCTCAACTGGCTTAAAAACCTAAGCCCAAGTTCACAACACAGAACTTATGTTTAGGAGCACACAAAGATTTCGTTAATACATCAGCCACCATTTCTTCAGTAGACAAATAACTCAACGTAATTATATGATTATTCACAGCCTCCCTAACATAGTGGTACCTGATATCTATGTGCTTAGTCCTCCTATGAAACACTGGATTGACACTTAGTTTTTGAGCAGACTGATTGTCATTGTACAAATCAACCACTAACCCAGAAATACCAGTCAATTCAGTCACCAAGTCCCTAAGCCAACGTGCCTCCTTAGCAGACTCACTAAGAGCAACATACTCAGCCTCAGTACTTGATAAACTAACACATGTTTGTTTTCTGCATTCCCAGGAGATGGTGTTTCCCCCATACTTGAAAACAAACCCCGAAAATGACTTTCGGTCTCGTACGTCACCACCCCAGTCCGCGTCTACAAACCCCTCAACCTTAGCATGACCCGACCTACTAAACACAAGGCTAACGCTTTGAGTCCCCTTAAGATATCTCAATAAACGTTTCGCTGTCCTCCAGTGTTCCATAGTATGACACGTATTAAACTGGCTTAAGTACGAAACTGCATACGTAATGTCCGGCCGTGTAAATACACTCAGATACATAAGAGAACCTATCAATTCCCTATATGGAACAGTACCTTCGTCTAACACAATCGAATCAGTAAACTTAACATTTGGGTCCAAAGGAGTCTGGACTGGTTTGCATTCCGACATACCGAAACTGTCGAGCAAGCGCTCAACATACCGCGCTTGACAAAGCTTAAGAGTTTTATTCGTCCTGTCACGCTCTACCGCGACCCCGAGAATATGCCGCACCGCACCCAAATGTTTAATCTTAAACAGTTTTCGCAAACTCTCTTTCAGCTCTTCAGCCATGCGTGCATCATTGTAACAGACAATGAAATCGTCCACGTACAAAGCAATGTAAATAACCGACTTACCATTTCGTTTGTAGAAGATACATTGTTCAAGTTGGCATTGAACAAAATCTATCGACAGAAGCACGTCCTTCACCCTCTGATACCAAGCTCGCGAAGCTTGTTTCAGTCCGTAGACTGCCTTTTTCAATCTGTAGACTTTATTTTCTCCACCAGGTGAAATGAACCCCTCCGGTTGATACATAAATATCTCCTCATCTAAATTACCATTGAGGAACGCCGTCTGTACGTCTAGGTGGTCTATATGTAGATCCATATCTACAGAGATCGCCATCAACAGTCGCATTGAACTGTACCGTACTACCGGTGAAAACGTTTCAAAATAATCTTCACCATACTTTTGGGTGAACCCCTTGGCTACTAACCTGGCCTTATACCGGGCTATCTTCCCTTCGGCGTCACACTTAATTTTGAAGATCCATTTATTCCAAACCACATTTTTTTCAAAAAGGCGGATCCACCAACTCCCAAGCCTGATGTTGATTGAATGAGTCAATCTCTTCCTGCATAGCTTGCCGCCACAAGTCGCTCTGCCCAGAACACAGAGCTTCCTTAACAGTGCGCGGTTCAGCTGGGATCGCATCTTGTGTGTACAAACCCTTAGGTTGTCTAGATCTAAGATTGTACCTCGGTTCCGGAGGCTCCATCACCTCCTCAACGCTATCTTCAAAAAATAAAGTGTCATCGCCGCCATCATCACCGCTCGCTGACACAACCGGCTCAACATTCACCGTTACCGGCTCATCAGTGACAGGCCCCCGAGCTGCATCACCAACCACCTCACTCTCAGGCAAGCTTGACTTCCTCTCACTAGTGGAATCATCAGCTTCTTCCCCTGAAAGAAAGATTTCTATAGAAGCTGATCCGTGTCCAGTTCCTAGCTCTTTGGCTGGGAACACACTTTCATAAAATATGACATCACGGCTTCTCTTTATAGCATGTGTCTTAGAGTCATACAACCTGTAAGATCTCCCATTGTCTTCATAACCGACAAATATATACTTCTTACTCTTAGGTTGTAACTTATTCCGCTTAAAGTCATCAATATGTACATAGGCCTCGCAACCGAAAACCCGCAAGTGGTCATACTTTACCCTATTACCCGACCAAACCTCCTCGGGCGTCTTGCCACCTAATTTACTAGACGGCGACCGATTAATAAGGTACCCGGCAGTGTTAGCCGCCTCAGCCCACAACTTGTGATCCAAACCCGCGTGATATAACATACAACGTACCCGTTCCAAAAGAGTTCTGTTTAACCTCTCCGCCGCACCATTCATTTGGGGCGAATACGGAACAGTGACCTGATGCACAATACCCTTCTGTCTGAAGAATGCGCTCAGCTCTTTGTTTACGTACTCCGTACCGTTATCACTGCGTATAGCCTTTACCTTGGATTCACATTGATTTTCCACGAGCCTAACAAAGTCTTTGGTGACACTAGCTACTTCGCTCTTATTCTTCAAGAAGTACAAGAATACTTTCCGCGAGTGGTCATCTAGAAACGTTAAAATGTACTGCTTACCTGAGTGGGACGCAACAGGAATCGAACACAAGTCCGTGTGCACCAGATCCAAGCACTTAGCCGCTACATCACGCCCAGATTTCTTGAACGGAAACCTTATTTGTTTTCCAAGAATGCAAATATCGCAATTATTTGCAATTTCTGTTTTCTGAAAATCAATAACGTGTGACAGTGACTTCAAGCTGTCATAACTTAAATGACCCAATCTATGGTGCCAAGACTCCTTTGAAACCTCTTTATTTACACTACTTAAAGCTACCGCGTTAGTATGCAGTTTATATACCCCGCCAACAGACCTAACACTAGCTATACAAGATTTATTTTTAAAAATCTTACAAGTAGACTCAATAAATTCCACTCTAAACCCTTTAACCGTTAAACAATTCACAGAAAGTAAATTTACACTCAGTCCCGGAACGTACATCACTTCTTTAAGAGTCAAATCATAATTGCTGAGTTTTAAACACACGTTACCGATACCCACGCATTTCAAAGTCTGTCCACTCGCCACATTTACTTCTACACTTTTTGTAGTAAAATCATGTAACCAGTCTCGCTGTCCCGTCATGTGACTCGATGCACCCGAGTCTACGTACCACGTGTCAGCCAAGAACCGAGACGCGACCATTGCCGCCGCTTTCTGGGTACACTCCTTCTTAACGTGACCAGACTTTCCACAGTTCCAACACCTCGGCTTCTTGTCTTGGCGTCTCTTACCAGACTTATTCGCCGACTTATCAGCAATCAGGCAATCTCCACCTTTGCAATTGTCAGACCACTTTGTATCCTGAAGCAATTTAGCCTTCACAAAATCACTGGTCAGGTTGCTCACACTACTCTCCAAGGCCATGATCATTGGATCAAACCTAGAAGGTAATCCCTGAAGAATAATCGCCGCCAGGAACTCATCGTCAATCGGTTTATTTACAGCCGCCAACTGTTGCGACAGCGACAAACATTCGCTAACATATTTATCCATATCGCCACCTAAGTCGTCCAACTTTACGGAACACAGCATCCGCAAAAGTTTTAATCTTCTGCCTATGCCCTTATCGTCGTACGCTTTCTCTAGGCTCAGCCAGGCATCCTTACTCGTCTTTGCAGTCATCACGTGGGACACGCACGAAGCGTCCACTGACAGGCAGATCTTAGCCAACGCCCTTTCGTCCATACGCCGTTTCAGTTCTGGACTGGACTTATCGTTCTCCAGATACCCGTCGATCGAACACCAAAGGTCGTCATGGATAAGCAGGTTTCTCATATTAAACTTCCAGAGGAGATAATTCTCTCGCCCTTTCAATCGCTCTATAGAAAAACCACTCACGCTTCCGCCTGCTGCAGACATGGATACCATCTCTCGTTCGCTCATTGTATCTTAATACAATTCTTCTTCTTTAAGCGTTCTGGGCCCATAACCCTTGTTAACTTCTCGTAGAGGGTTTTCCGCGAATGCAATCAAAGAATTGAAGAACTTGTACACCGGATATATTGTAAAATAAAATCACATAGAAAATACATGAGCGCAGCCATCAGGCGATCACATTAACGAATACAAAAGTCATTCTCCATTCAAAACCTATGACAGAAGTATAGAATAAAGAACCATGAATCAAACAGTGACTGCACAAAGAAGGTCAACATTCAACACAAAGATATTGTTTTTTATAATACAGAAAAATCAAAAAGAAAACATGTCATTTACGCTGTAAAAATATACAAAATGGAATTCGCTAAAACTTCATTTAAGGTAAGTATTTAGAAAAAAAGAAGACGTAGGGACCTAGATAAATACTGTCTTAATACGAATATCATCATAATATGGTGGAAATATGCTAAAATCACAAATGATTTTGGTATTATGTTTGTATGGACAATTGATGCTTCGCCGCGCTCTTAAGAACCTTCTCCTAACTATAACAAATATTTAATTAATTTTATAGCGTCAACAACACGTGGTAATTATGCTGTTAAAATGTAGCTTATATGACACGTTCGTAGATTTACCATAGCAGCGCCATCTATTGATTACTTACTCAACCCAGTCGAAAGGTATCGACATCTGTTAGAATCATTTGGAGTTAACAGATAATTGTGACTGTCAAATAATAACAGACAAATAATTAGCAATAAATTAAAATTGCGACTATAATTTGAGATTTAAACTATCCTATCTCTCAAGTTGGATCGAACTGCACATGGTGTGCGAATTTTATTATAATCGGTTAAGTGGTTTAGGAGTCCATTGAGGACAAACATTGTGACACGAGATTTATATATATTAGAGATATTGAGCCTACTCTAATGAGCCACGATGTGATTGCGGTGCCATGTCCCATAACCATGTAACCTCAACTATAGTCATGCTCTCTGTACTCAAACACCTGCACTCTGACAGACCTTTACGTGGCTGATTATATCGCTGTCGATGTGGCAGAATTTTGATTAAAACAAATATCCATATTCAAGTATCGAATATAATATTCGATACATGAATAGAGTCTACTTTGGGATTTAAAGAGTTCAAAATCATGGCATTAGTTCAGTCAAAAGATATCTAATTTTGGGCATAAGGCTCGCATTCTTGTGCTTGACTGCAACAACGGATTCCTGAAAACTTCGTCAAGTCGTCAGTACTCGTCAGTTTTCTTTACCAATACCGCAGATAATATAATACTAGCATACAGATGCATCATCCCATACAAAGAAACCGTACCGACGTAACTAGCATTTTTCATCTGATTAAGAACCTTAGTTTTATAAGCACTTCGATCGCGTTCGGTTCCGTTCCACGGCTATAGATGGTGTTAGCAGCGACTTGCAAATAAAATGGTTTTCTCGACTCGTAACTATTTTTTTTCTTTAAATACAGTGACGATTTGTTTTATAGTATTTTTTGCACGTTTTTACAGTTTCTTTGTACCAAAATGTGTTAAAATTCAAATAAAAAAAAACGAGTGGCATGCCTCAGAAATTTAAAACCGCGCCATCAATTGGAGTCAATTTTAAATCATCCGTTCAAATAATCTATGAAATGTGAATTATGAGCCCAATATTCTATAATTTTGTGCTTAGAAGAGTTGATTAAACAGGAACATACAATATGTATGATCAATTCTAGAAAATGTTATTTTACACACAATTCAATAACAAATCGATGCATAAAGCGCCATCTAGTGGCATTTATTTGAACCAAATTTTCTTTGTTAGCGCTGGGACCCCGTCCCAATACATTGAGTGATTTTTCATACCAAACATAAAAGTCGTATCTCCGCAATTATTTGCGTTGTTAGTTTGGTTTACTGAATGCGTAGATGACGACTTTGTTATGGGTCTTTTTGACCCTTTATAATTGGTTCTTAGGCTGACTTGAATCTAAGTCACCTGCCTAAGCTAACCTTACGTATATTTTAGCAAAGCCGTGCTCTCTACGTCCATAACAGAGTAACATACCTTGCTGATAAGCGTCCTGTAAGTCTCCATGAGCTTGTCGTTCGGGTCGACGCTGGCCAGTCGCAGCCACACTTCACCACGCAACGCTTCGGGCACTCCCACGCGAACCAAATGGTTCAACGCACGAGGTCGGGGACCGGTCCAACTGTGGATATGATATTGAGATATTAGCATTACACTTCCAAGAAGACGTTTACAGAAGATTTTCTAGGGATCACAATTGTTCAGCTTCTGAAAAACACCATAAGCTTATTGAGAAGTATTGGAACCCAGTTGCACTTTTGGAGGCAGTTTTAAGCCAAATCAAATCAAAATTTCTTTATCCAATTAGGACATATAGCGGCACTTTTGAACGTCAGAAATTTAAATTTAAACGTAATAATAATTGTTTCTACCGTCCATTCGGCAAAGTAGCACGTTATGGAGAAGAACGGACAAGAAACGCCACACTTTAAAAAAATGTGTTTTACAAGTGGTTACATGATGCTAAAATACATATATGATGTTAAAAAAATACATATATGTGAGAACGATGTAAAAAGACGTGCACGTAAAAAGAGTAAAACAAACAAATAAAATAAATAGGTAGTCAAAAACAGGCCGAGGCAGCTAAGTTATGACCAATACCAACTGATGGCGCCCGTTCTCGAACGTTACACATGGATCCGCACCACTCAGCTCAACCATCATGAAGGGAACCGAATGATACAACATCGTGTCGCGGATTAAATAAGTCAAACTGATCTGTTTGGGCCTACGTCACATTACAAAGACTTTTGTACTGTGACGTTACGACACGACACAGTAATGTGAATCCGGCGTTATTATTTTTGATGTACAGAAATAACACTCAAATTGTGTGTAATTTAAATTTGTATCGGTCGTTTTAAGAAAAGTAGGTCCTGCCAAGCTGAAATAAAACTTGTAAAATGTCTTCAAGGTGGCTAAATCAGAAAACTTACCTCCTCAGCACTTGAGCCCAATTAACTAGTACATCTTCGCCACAATCTTTAGAAACTTCACCGGTGCCACTCAGCAGAGGTTCATCGCCGTCTGAAATGCATGCATAAGGTTAATTCTGTGTCACAGTATAAAACAAAGAAAGCACGATGAAACTGGTACATGTGGAACAAGGACACCGAAACAAACAAAAAATGTGTTATTAACCCCTTGAGAGCCTAAAACGTGGATCCACGCGAGTCACAAAGTATAATTGGCTTGGTAATTACGGTTCACAACTGGTTATAGTTCTCGCCAAACTTCTTGGCCGCTCTGAAGTTGGGTTTCCGATGCACAAGACACGGTGCGGTGCTGTTTTGTATGAGTTTTACTACTGCGCAGCCATTGTAACCAACTTCAGGGCGGCCAAGAAGTTTGGCGAGAACGACAAGTGACGCGACACCGAGATATTTGGAGGCCTTGACTGTCCAGTCTAACCGGTTCCTGTTGATTAACAGTACTTCTGATCTGCACTATCCAGTTACTGGGTAATACGATACTAGTACGTACCAGAGTCCGGCTCGGAAGGCGAGGGCGGCGCAGGCGCACTGGACAACGGTGACGGCAGCAAGCTCGAGAGAGACAGCGGTAAGTTCAGGCGGGACCTGTCCAGTTCGTCTGACGTCTCGATGTTGGCGACTTCATATTGGAGCTGGCCGAGGGCATCCACTGACTGTAATGAGAAATATGTATTGGATAAGTTTGTTAGTGTGAAACGAACGAAAGTTTGTTAGTGTGTTTGTTACTTATAAGTTTTTAAACTGTCATAAATGATAAATGATTTTATTTCTAGTTGGTTTGTACAAACACTTTTATATGTCGATCACATTTCTAAAAACTAGATGAGGTCGGCTTTTACTATATGACTACTCTGAGAAGAAAGGCCGAAACCAACTCAGAGGTCACAGTCTCTTTTAAAGTCCAGACATAATCTTGGTTAGTTCATATGTAGTCTGAAATGGTATTTTGAGGAAAGACCCAGCCAGACTGAGTGGACCTGTCCAGTCAGTGCACACATTTGTCAATAACCGAGCAGCTCAACTCAGAAATTAAGGAGCTCAACGATTCGACGGACAATACCATAGAAAGGACATTCGGGTAGGCCGCATAAACTACTCCTGCCAGACCATGATTAAAAACTGAAATAATATAAATTAAAAACAAAAAAAGAAGGATCCACATAGTCTTCATATTCACAATAATTAAAATAAAATAATATAATACTTTAAAAAGTAAATATTCTTGTCATTCCAAGAAAACGAAAAAGAATAACATAGTACATGGTGCAAAATATTTATAAGAATATTATATATTTATAAGAAGGATAAAACTTGTTTTATCCGTGATCATGGTGCTTGCAACAGCACCGAAATATCGGAAACTCGCAACAAACAGTAAACATGGTAAATATCCCGCTTCTAATGTTAATGTTTGTTACTTCTTCACGCTAAAACGGCTGGACGGATCTGGATGAAATTTAGCACAGATATAGATTATAGTCTGGAATAGCACATAGGATAGTTTTTATCCCGGGAATTTGTTCCCTTGGTATAATTTTCGATATTCACGCGGGCAAAGCCCCTGGCAGAAGCTAGTGTTATCATAATCGCTAGCGAATCGGGCGTATGTTGAAGGTGGGTTGTAAAACCATTTCACACTTGCAATATGTTTAGAATTACGGATAGATCTATCAGTACTAAACCACTGAGCTTTGAATAGAGTAAAACTCATAAAAGGATATGTGCTAAGATTACTACAAAGGAATACATCGATTTTAAAGGTACTTAATAATATTAAACTGTTAATTCTTACCTCTTTCAGATTGATATAGAACTGTTGTACCAGTGGTCTCTTCGAGTAATACCAGAACCTCTCTGTTGGTGGGAATATTTTGACTGGAGTCTCGATGACCAACCTGAAGGAAAGCAAAAAAAAAAGAAAGCTTTAGTATTATGTCTGGTAAGCTTTCTGTAATAAACTTACAAATTCCGTATCATTTGTTTTTAGGCAACATCGATAATTATTTTATTCATTTATTTTAAGCAAGACTTTAAGAGATTTCCATTTTTAACAGAATTTGGGTATCTGATCAACTACCTAATTAAGGTTGTCCTAGTCGACGTTATTTTGTGCGCGGGGTTCAAATGCATGCTATCTCATCCGACAACACGTGCGAAAGAGATAGATGCTGTGATGAGCAGTAAGAAGCTAATTCGCGTACGAATTAGCACTTTTGCAAGTTTGTAGCGAAATGCTTAATGATATAGGACGAAAACGAGAGCGCGAAATTTTATAAACATATCTTTGGGAGTCTAGATATCATGAAAAAACGACTAAATTTATATTTTCAAAATAAAATTATTTGCATTGTTGAACTTCTAATCTATCCCTGTATAGTGGCTGTTTTTCAATTTACCTTCTTCATATGGTATTTATTTCTGCCCAAAGATGAATTAAAATTAGTGTGAAATATGGAACTTTCGACACTCATAACTTTTTTATTTTTTACTTTTTTCTTGCCATACAGGGAAACAAAACCTATATAATGATGAGACAAATTGATATCATTTTTATTTTGAATTTACAACGTCAAACAGTGGAGTAATCGGCAGACTACGTTTGTATGGAAGAATTATCCGACTAGTGTAACCTTAAAGGTAACCATTCTATAGGAGGCCGTTGACCCAGCATTCACATGCAGTTACTTGAAATTAATAATTTAGAAAACGCCTGCAGCATTTTCGTAAATTAATTTAGTTCGAACCTATAGAAACAATTCTAAATCAAATGCATTAACGGGTTAAAAGTTTCGAAGCCTCGAAGGTCTCACCTTAAAGGATCCGGTATGCCTCTAATAACGAGGTCAAGTGCGAGTGACATGTATGCAGGGGCTCCGTCGCCGCTCGCCACATTGAAGGCAGCTAGGGCTGACTCGCCGGCGTTCCATAGCGCACATACTGAGCATCCGGACCCGCCTGATGATCCGCTTACCTGTAAGTTAGATACATGTTTATCTATACTAATATTATAAAGAGGTAAAGTTTGTGGGTTTGTGAGTTTGTGACGTTGTAAGGGGTAATTAATCTCTGGATCTACTGAACCGATTTTGAAAATTCTTTCACCAGTAGAAAGCTACATTATTCCTGAGTGTCATAGGCTATAATAAATTTTCAAAAAAAATACAGATCCTTATGAAAATTGCAATAATGTAACCCAAGGTCGGAAAAGGTTGCCTATAAAATTCATTCTTTGGCGTGCGCTAAGAAAAACAATGATGATAGATAAAAATAGTAGGTAAGAAGGGTAGGCAGGGTAGGCAAAGTAGGCAGGGTAGGCAGAGTAGGTAGGGTAGGCAGGCTAGGCTGGTTAGGCAGGGTAAGCAGGGTAGGCAGGGTAGGCATGGTAGGCGGGGTTGGCCGGGTAGGCAGGATAGGCATGGTTGGCAGGGTAGGCAGAGTAGGAAGGGTAGGCAGAGTAGGCAGGGTTGGCAGGGTAGGCAGATTAGGCAGGATAGGCAGGGTAGGCATGATAGGCAGAGAAGGCAGGATAGGCAGGTTAGACAGGGTTGGCAGGGTAGGCACGATAGGCATGGTAGGCAGGGTAGGCATGATAGGCAGAGAAGGCAGGGTAGGCAGGTTAGACAGGGTTGGCAGGGTAGGCAAGGCAGGCATAGTAAGCAGGGTAGGCATAGTAAGCAAGGAAGGCAGGGTAGGCAGGGTTAGCAGGATAGGCAGGGCAGGCAGGGTAGGCAGGGTAGGCAGGGTAGGCAGGGTAGGCAGGGAAGGCAGGGTAGGCTGGCTAGGCAGGGTAGGCATGGCAGTCAGGGTTAGCAGGGTAGGCAGGGTTGGCAGAGAAGGCAGGATAGGCAGGGAAGGCAGGATAGGCAGGGTTGGCAGGGTTGGCAGGGTAGGCAGGGTAGGCGAAGGGGCAGGGTAGGTAGGTAGATAGCCAGTTGACGGGAGCGAAGCCCCGGGGTTCAGCTAGTTATCTATATACTAATACTAGCTGTCCCACGCGGCTTCGCTCCCGTCAACTGGCTACCTACCTACCCATCAACCCTACCTACTCTACATACATGATTGTTGTGTAATTAAACCGTTTACGCAGCGCACGCAACGGAAGCTCTCAAAAAGGAATAATTTTGCCCGTTTTTGCAACATTTTTCATTTATTCTCTGCTCCTGTTGGTCGTAGCGTGATGTTATATAGCCTATAACCTTCCTCAATAAATGGACTATCCAACACAAAAAGAATTTTTCAATTCCAACCAGTAGTTTCTGAGATTAGCGCGTTCAAACAAACAAACAAACAAACTCTTCAGCTTTATAATATTAGTATAGATTATAAAGCTGAAGAGTTTGTTTGTTAGTTTGAACGCGCTAATCTCAGGAACTACTAAGTGGAATTGAAAAATTATTTTTGTGTTGGATAGTCCATTTATCGAGGAAGGTTATAGGCTATATAACATCACGCTACGACCAATAGGAGCCGAGCATAAATGAAAAATGTTGCAAAAGCGGGCAAAATATTCCTTTTTGTCAGCTTCCGTTGCGTTCGCTGCGTAAGCGGTTAAAGTAACGCAACATTCATGTATGTAGGGTAGGTAGGTAGCTAGTTTACGGGAGCGAAGCCGCGTGGGACAACTAGTCATTTATAATGTTGCCTTGCACCACGGCACACTTCCACGGCAAACTAAACTCGAGATTTAATTCCTAAAAGGAGTTTAAATTGAATGACAAACTGTGTGTTAAGTTTTATGTGCAAGTACACACAATATCTATAGTGTAGTAAATACGTATAGTGGACATAACATCACTTTTCTTACCATTTCGAGTAACCTCATATCTGAATGCTTCACGCTCCTACCGGGAGCAAGAAGGATACCGAAGCAGCGTTCAATGTATAATCCACCAGTATAGGTTGCCTGCAACATAAATAAAATATAAGATTGTTATAACATTGTTTCCTTGAATGCGAAAATACTGACCGAAAATAACACAGGTATTCTATTTATGAAACAACCAACTGCCTAACTATATTTGAATTAAGAATCCCACCCAGATGATTATCAAGTTTTAGAAACGGAAACTCAATGTCATACATGGTAATGTTCTATTTCCATTGCAACTGTACCAATGGAACTACTGTGGAACTTTTTTGTATCAAAAACGGTTTATAAATTTTTTTAAGAATAAAGGTGTGTCGTAACATGCAAAATGTCTTTTGGAAGATAGTACCTGGGCGACCAAGCTCTGCTCGGGTGAAAATAGAGAAAACGACGTTTTCTAAATACGAAACCGATTCTCTTCGAGATCGATTTATCGCCCCCGAAAACCCCTGCATACAAAATTTCATGAAAATCGTTGGAGGCGTTTCCGAGATTCAGATTATATATATATACATATATACAAGAATTGCTCGTTTAAAGGTATTAGATTAGATAATGTCTCACCTGAGGATCGTCAGATTCAGTCTGTATATTGTTGGTCACTTGTTTAACATTGATTGTCACTTGTTTGTCAATGCCGCCACGCAGTTTGAATCCGAGACGCTCCTTCGGCACATGGCTGAATGTACCCTGAAAAAAAAAAGAATAGACTAAATTCTTAAAAAAATAGAGGGCCTTTCATTGTTGCTGGCTGTTCTCTTACAAGCTAACGACTTGATAAGGCGAAGAATTTAAATTTATAGCATTCATCATCACCATTTCAGCCGAATGACGTCCACAGCTGAAAATATATAGACCTCCTCCAAGTGTCATCACATCGACCAATCCCGTGCGTCTGGCATCTAGTGGATATGTAGCATTGTTTTAAGCTATTTCCAGATTAAAACAATATTAGTGTAGAAGTTATTTCATATTCAACGCAAAGTAAGCATTCCCTCAAATAACCTTGAAAGGCGTTTGCAATTAGAGTACTATGGGTGCACTCGTACAGCCCTCCCCGAGTATCAATCTTCTATCAATATTAGCTTCACTTATGTTTTTCGCTATGAAAGAAAATTTGGTTCAAATAAAACTCACTAGATGGCTTGATATTCACCGATTTGTTATTGAATTGTGTGTAAAATTAACATTTTCTGGAATTGAACATAAAAATTGTGTTCTTTTTAATCAACTCTCCTAATCAAAAAATTCATATCCCATATATTGGGCTCTTAATTCACATTACAAGGATTACTTGAACGGATCATTTAAAATTGATGCCAATAGATGGCGCGGTTATAAATTTCTGAGGCATTACATACATTCGATTGTTTAAATTTGTGTTGTAACAATTTTGGTGCAATGAAACTCTAAAAACGTGCAAAAAATACTATAAAACAAATCGTCACTATTTATAGAAGTAAAATTTCACGACTGAGTAAACCCTTTTACTTGCAAGTCGCTGCTAACACCATCTATCTATCGCCGTGGAACGGAACTATGAGTTATAAAGATTATTTTTTGAACGATATACAAAAAATAATCAGTATAATCAGAAGAAAAACGCTAGTTATGTCGGCACGGTTTCTTTGTATGGAATGAGGCATCTGTATGCTAGTATTATATTATCTGTGATCTCTCTGTACCGTGTGAGGAGCGATATGGAAGAAAAGGGAGACAGTGATTGCGTGACGGTTGACAGGACGGTATTGAAGAAGAAAATGCGTTGCGCCGACCTCAAGTAACATGGGACAAGTGCAGGTCTGTCTGTACATAAATTAATAATCCTACCTTAGCATCAGTCTCCTTGATATCCACGGTACACTCGAGGACGTGCATCAGCTGCATCGGAGGTACCACGGGCCCGGTGCCCTCGGTCAGCGAGCCAGTCATGGAGGGCGCCGCGCTCAGGTCACCGACCAGCGATGACGCCATTGAACGAGGGATCCTCTCGAATGCTTTCGCGAAACAGCCTGGGGAAGAGAGAGTTAAGTTATAATTGATTTTAGGTATAATTTTACTCTGTAAATAAAACTAGCTGGCTCGAAATACGTTGTTCTATTTAACTGAGTTTATAAGTGCAAATATCTTACACACTTACACTTTCGTGTAAGTGTGTAAGATATTTATTGTGTATATTTAGTGTGTAAGAGTTCTTCTACAAAAACTTAAGTTTTGGGAGACTGCACTTTTGACCCTTGACTGTACAAACGATCAAAGCAGCTTAGTTGATGGGATGGGAGGATTAACTTGGCCAAAATACCTAGCCTTCCGTTTTTAAGACGGTAGCATACCCAAAAAAAGATGTAACGAAAGTCGGCGACTCGTAGTAAGACCGAAGCCTTTTGACTGCAATATTATTAAGAGGCTGCTACCTAAATTAGTCCACAAATCCGCTAACCGTACAAAGTTACAAAACTAATACTTATTCCATTAAAATCAATTGAAAAGTGGTCCTAATTATTGTCACATACTTAATGTCAAATAGTCGCAACCACCTCAATGCATCACAAGTCAGTTCAATTGACCTCGATTACGTAAACAATAACAATGTTATCTGAAAGCCTGCTCGACCGTAAAAACCACATTGCACTTGGTGTATTTGACCAAATGTTTGCATAATTTTTGCCGAAACAAAACTTACCTTATGTCTTATGAAATAAAGCCCAATTTTCAATAGCAAACTAACATGAATATTGGTACCAATCCACCATCTGTTATCGTTTTAGAGAAAATTACTCAAAACGAAAACTAGAGAACGATATAACCGAGACCTTAGAGTTTAACGAACTGTAATCTGACGTAGGTCAGACGCGTTCACGGCAATGTAGGTGTTATATACTTCAAACTCATTATGAAACAGTTACATAACTTACTTTAAGAACAGAAGAATATTATGCTTTTATTATGAAAAGCCGAACACTCAAAAGGATTCTTTTTTAATTCTTTAATTTTGTTAAAAGGTTTTCTAAGTCTATTATTAGCCTATATTATTTAGAAGGCTCCTCTCCTGATTAGTACAAACAAAGGCGTTGAAGTTAGTAAACAAACTGAGTCGCGAGTAACAACTAGTGACAGGACAAATTACGCTGTTTAACTGAATTTCACCCAAATTTCAACTAAAACAAACTTTGCTTAGATACTTTTGGTGCTAATTGCTCGAAAGTTGTCCTTGTGTTGTAATAAAAGGGCAAATGAAACAAGGATAAATCCATCCAAGCATTAATTTAGTCAATAATTTTGACGCGTATCAAATGAGTGGGCGGAACCCCGTATTATTTTCAGAGATAAAATTGAATTTGATATAATAGGTTAGAGAGAAAACAATGGTATCACTATCCTAATATACCAAATATATATAAGAGGAAGTATGTATGTATGATCCTTATAGACTCCGAAACGGCTGGACCGATTTCAATGAATTTTCAGACAATATTTAGATTGACCCAGCGGGGATAATCCTGTAAACGTTGGTGGCGATCGAAGCATTTTTTTCTTAACTTAGAAGGCAGAAGCTAGTTAATGATAAAACATCACTAATCTAGGCGCGTTTCTCGATGACTGGGCAAAGTCAAGGCCAAATATTGTCTAACGAATTGTTATTATCCTAAATATTCTGTTATTAACGCCCGACGGAAAAAGAGGGGTGTTATAAGTTTGACGTGTGTTGCTGTGTTATCTGTGTGTCTGTCTGTGGCATCATAGCGCCTCAACGGATGAACCGATTTTGATTTAAAATTTTTTGTTTGAAATGTGATTGTGTCGAGTGTTCTTAGCTATGTTTGAATAAAATCTCGGGATAAATGTGTCGGGGGTTTATAAAATTTTGAAATTTTACTTGTTAATGTTTGTTAAGAAAATACCTTACCTCAAACGAAGTTAAAAAAATTGCAGACCTATTTGCAACTCAAAATATCTATCAAACATATTAATATCGTCACACAATAGTCCTCAGAATAGTCACCACTTGAATCACATCACCAAACAATAATAAACTGTATATACAACAATGATTATACTGTCAGTTACTTAGTATACAAAACACAGTTCAAACATCGAACATTTACTTCCTACAATTACACTCAAAGAACTCTTTATGCATCACTCAATCACCAGTATTATTTTATAAAAAAAAACGCTCGGGACTGTTTAGCAACTAGTAGGTTCTAAGTTCAAATGCCTAAACTTTGGTGGCGATCGAAGCATTTTTTTCTTAACTTTAAACGCGGGCGAAGCCACGGGCAGAAGCTAGTTAATGATAAAACATCACTAATCTAGGCGCGTTTCTCGATGACTGTGCAAAGTCAAGGCCAAATATTGTCTAAGGAATTGGTTTTTTCCTAAATCTTCTATATTTAATGTTTATTAAGAAAATACCTTACCTCAAACGAAGTTAAAAAAATTGCAGATCTATTTGCAACTCAAAATATCTATCAAACATATTAATATCGTCACACAATAGTCCTCAGAATAGTCACCACTTGAATCACATCACCAAACAATAATAAACTGTATATACAACAATGATTATACTGTCAGTTACTTAAGTATACAAAACACAGTTCAAACATCGAACATTTACTTCCTACAATTACACTCAAAGAACTCTTTATGCATCACTCAATCACCAGTATTATTTTATAAAAAAAAAACGCTCGGGACTGTTTAGCAACTGGTAGGTTCTAAGTTCAAATGCCCTCTAGAAAATTTAAATTAGGAATATACTACTACTTTTTTTTATAAATAAGATCCAATAAAAATTAAAAACACTGGTAGAACATGCGCTGTCCACTAAAACAACAGAGTTAATGAGTAACAGAAAACCCGCGTTCGATCCAATAGGCTTGATAACGAACAAATCGAACGGCAATCGTATTCTGATTCATTATTGGCGATGTAGAAACGAGATTGCTGAAGAACAATTTTGTAAAGTAGTTTCTGTTTATTTTGAAATATAATCAATCAGACCAGGAACGTTCACTCTGAGAAATATTTAACTATCTATGAGCTATGGTTGTGAATAAAAACGGAGTGAATCTAAACTAATCCTTTTTATCACACTTAATATTATAAAGGCGAAACTTTGTGTGTGTGTGTTTATATGTTTGTTACGTCTTCACGCTCAAACGGCTGCACGGATCTAGATCAAATTTGGCACAGAGATAGATTATAGTCAGGAATAGCATATAGGATACTTTGTATCCGGGGAATATGTTCCTAGTAATATTATAAAAACGAAAGTAAAAACTCTGTCTGTCTGTCTGTTACCTTTTCACTCTTAAACCGCTGAACCGATGTAGAAGAAATTTGACATGCATATAGTTTGAGACCCTGGGAAGGACATAGGATAGTTTTTATCCCAGAAATCATCAGAGTGAAAAGGTCGGTGGAAGTTTGTATGGTGAACTAATAATTTCCCAAGCAAAGGCTGCCCACACAAAATTATGGCGCGATATAAAGAAATAGGCTATTCAAAGTACTAATGCTACGCAGACGATATCGCGGGCAACGGATACACACACCTCCGACTGCACAGCATGATTTTCTTCTTGTTTACGTCTATTTAGTTCGCTTATTAAGCTGTTTGGATTTTTCTTTAATTTATTTAAATCTAGCCCTTGCATACATACATAGACATTACCATCCTTCGGCAGTCGGGTAATGAGGTTTAATTGCAAATCACCGAGTGCTTTAGCCTACTTTTTATCCCGGAAGAACGCATTTTTACTGTGGGATAGGCCGTGGGATAATAAAGGAAGAAGACTAATAAAGAAAAAAAATCTAATTACGTACAGCACCAGCAGCAGCAGCACGACTATTCCCCAAAATAACTCTCCATACATTAACTCCCAAGTTTTAGTGTCTGTTCCCTATAAAGTGACTAATGAATTCAGCAGCGAGTGAACCAATAACAAAATATAAGTGAAGGCCTCAGCCTCGCGATCGTCGCGCCAATCGGGTCATCGGGCAGCCTTGATGGCGGACCGTCGTTCAAGTCCAGCGACTTTGTGACGTCACACGATCGATGTGACGGAAGTTTCGCCGAAATATTAACACTCAATAATACAAGGGTGGTTTGGGTTAATAGAAATAGTTTAAAAGAAGGTTGTTTTCAGCTGATACAGCAGTTATAAAGCAGACGTCATATATCATGGACGTTGTATTGATTGAACTAAATGAAGACCAATTACTGTATAACTAGGTCAAAAATTATAAATATAAAACAGTTTTTAAATGTAAATCGCAGGTAGGATACTGGCACACTACGCCTAAAAGTGGTCTACGATCATATAGGATAAAAAAAGAATACGATGGCGTATTAAAACTTATGGACGTAGCGTGCGACGCCCCGTAGCAAGAAGTACTGTCGAATTTAATAGGAGACTGAGACAGGCTTGATGTGGAATACAGAGAACAGGGTGTAGTAACACAAACTTCAGTGGACTTCGAAAGCTGAGTTGGGAACACACCAGATTAGCATCATTCAGCCATAAACTATTAAGGTTGCCGTAGTCGCGGGCACGAACTCTTTTGTGCGTGGGGTTAAAATGCATGCTATCTCATCCGACAACACGTGCGAAAGAGATAGATACTCTGATGAGCAGTAAGAAGCTAGTTCGCGTACGAATTAGCACTTTTGAAAATTTGAAGCGAAATGGATGATGATTTAGGACGAAAACGAGCGCGCGAAATTTTATAAACAGACCTTTGGGAGTCTAGATATCATGAAAAAACGACTAAATGTATATTTTCAAAATAAAATTATTTGCATTGTTGAACTACTAATCTATCCCTGTATGGAGGTTGTCTTACAATTTTCCTTCTTATGGTATTTATTACCGCCCAAAGATACGTTAAAATTAGTGTTGAAATATGGAACTTTTGATGCTCATAACTTTCAAATATTTTGATTTTTTACTTTTTTGTTTCCATACAGGGCTAGAAAATGATGAGACAAATTGATATTTTTTTTTTATTTTGAACGTACATCGTCAAACAGTGGAGTAATCGCCAGATTACGATTGTATGTAAGAATGATCGACTAGTGTAACCTTAACAGAATAATACAGCGGTAACACAATACGTAAGCCGTTATCGGTACACAACTAGTGTCGATGACTGTACTGGCATTTGAGTCAACGGGTACTTAGAGGTCGAACAAAATTAGTGCAATTTTCAAGGAGAGCCCTATCGTTCACCGTATCTAATAGTATAGATAGTGAATCATCTCTTCTATGTTATCATATCAGTAGGAGATAAAATTCTTGCACTGTTATGAAAAATAAATAGTAGCCCGTGATTTCAAGAAATAACTACTGTTTTAAAGATAATGGAAATAATTGTAGAGTGCAAAAATATTGCAGTTTCAAAAACCTTTTAAAATAAACAAATCTCAGTTTGTTTTTAGGGTTCCGTAACCAAAGGGTAAAAACGGGACCCTATTACTAAGACCCCACTATCCGTCTGTCACCAGGCTGTATCTCATGAACCGTGCTAGCTAGACATTTGAAAATTTTCACAGATGATATATTTCTTTTGCCGCTGTAACAACAAATACTAAAATCAGAATAAAATAAATATTTAACTGGGGCTCCCATACAACAACCGTGATTTTTTGTCGTTTTTTGCAATAATGGTTCGGAACATTTAAAACGTTAATCATTGTTATGCCAGTTTTCTTAATTTGAACCATATTCAAAACAAAACTTAGTAATGAACTTTACATATTTGTTGTTATGGCGGCAACAAATACATCATCTGTGAAAATTTCAACTGCCTAGCTATTACGGTTAATAAGATACAGCCTGGTGACAGACGGACAGACAGACGGACCGCGGAGTCTTATTAATAGGGTCCCGTTTTTACCTTTTGGGTATGGAACCCTAAAAATTACAAACAAATATGTATGAAAAAGAAACATTTACCTATTTAATTTCGCACACAACAATTGCTAAACACTGGAGACCACAAACACGTACTCACTATATGACACAACAATAATTACTCTCACAATTACACTGTAAACCAATAAAAACTACACAGCATCGCTTAAAAGGAAGTGAAAACACCAACACTTAAACCGACACAAGACTACCAGATGTTACAGTGTAATTACACGACTTCTAATTTTATCGTGTAATGTTTATTTTGCACCACAGTGTACTGTATCTCTGCTATATCAATCAACAAAGAGATGAAAGGTGTTATCTCACTTATGTTAAGAGGAGTACAGACTTGAATACTTTGACATTTTGCTGCCGGTAAGCACCCACTTTACGTAACAAAAAAGGAAATACGAGTTCGTAATAGTTTTCAAGTAAAACTGCTTTGTTGTTATCCTATTTGTAACGGTTTTAATAGGTATGTAAACTAACTAGCTTCTGCCCGTGTCTCCGCCTGCGTGGAATTAGTAATTCCTCCAATATTTTTATAAATTATAGTCTACTAGCTGACCCCCGGGGCTTCGCTCCCGTCAACTGGCTACTTACCTACCTACCCTGCCTGCCCTGCTTACCCTACCTACTATTTTTTATCTATCATCAATAGTTTTCCCAGCGCACGCCAAAGAGTGAATTTTATAGGCAACATTTTGCTACCTTGGGTTACATTATTGCAATTTTCATAAGGATCTCAATTTTTTTTGAAAATATATTACAGCCTATGTCACTCACCACGAATAATGTAGCTTTCTACTGGTGAAAGAATTATCAAAATCGGTTCAGTAGATCCAGGGATTAACCCTTACAACGTCACAAACTTTACCTCTTTATAATATTAGTATAGACTAGCTGTCCTCTGCGTCGTCGCTTCCGCCCAACTAGCACACAAGCTGCTTATACAGGCATTGTACAGTCTGGTAGTTGTATAGGAGTCGTTCAAGTGCTGTACAATTTGCCTTAAGATGTACAATAGTATATTTAAAAACCCCTTAAACACCTAGGTGGTACAGTAGCCGTTTAGTAGCAAAAATAATTCTTATAGTGATAAAAGAGCATGCAATAGCATCGGTAGCAAGCAATAAGAAGTATAATTGAGTTAATGGAGTCTTTTATACCACCGTGAGATGTTAAAGAGTACTGTAATAGATAAAGGGGTTTAAAAGGAGTTGCTTTTATAGCACCCAAGGCTGTAGGGAGGCATTTTCTAAAGCCTTAGGTTCTATAACGGAGATTTTTACGGCTTTTGTATTACTAATCTATAATATAGCTGTGTAGCTCCAGAATAGCGCTTTTAGCGCTATATGAGATAATTATATGGCCACTGTACGGCAAATAGTAGTGTATGGAATCATACGAAACATTTTATACAGCCATGGGGGTTACCGAATAGTTTTATAGCACTTTGAGTATTTTAATAGTATTTACTAGCGCTCTTGTAACTCTTATACCTCTATAACGAAGAAACAAAACTTTATACTAGAGCTCAAAACGCTATATTAGAGATTTATACAGCGGAAATGTGTTGTAAAGCTGTTCATCTTTGTTTTAATCGGCCAATGGCGGAAAAACTGTAACTACTAAATAAACGTATTTTTTTAAGGTTATCACGACATGTTGGAGATTGTATTTATGCATACATTGGTAACTTTTGACGTAATTAAAGGCACAATTGTTTACCTGTGGCCCTAATTAAACTATATGTAACCTTCAAGGTCGGATTTATGTTAAAATACAATTTCATAACCAACATATCAATATAATTTTTGCATTAAAATCTGAATATTATGAAGGCGCGTTAAAATTTTGACGATAATATACATATATATTGACAGCAAACTGGTACTCGCACTGATATTTCACGTACACAAAGAAATAAAACAATGTTAGAGTCACCTTAGTTATTTTAATAATCCAATCCGTATTAATGTTTCCTCACTTGTCACGAAGTGTACGTATGATTAATTTTATTAAAATTTATTTAGCTGACACCACATTAAACCTACCATATTACTAATTTAAAGCGTTACATTTAATATGACGATACAGGAGCGTCGAAATAATGTGAAGATGGTATAGTGGCGCGACAAGAGCTTTAACGAAATCTCATGGTGTTAACCATCGCCTTTAAGCAACCTCTGTAGAGCCATTATAACTTTTATTTGTGACCACTGTAGACCCATTGTAGAGCCTGTAAGCTGTATAATATGGCCCTATTTGGCGCTACAAGAGATATGTAGCCGCTTATAGAACCACTATATTTCTTACTAATGGAGCCGAGGCCGTTATAATTTTTTTTTATCCGGCTACTATGCAGCTTCTTATAGCGCTTGTGTGCTAGTTGGGCGTCAACTGGCTTTCTACCCTACCCTACCTATCTATCTACCCTAACTACCTATTCTACCCTACCTTACCTTTCTACCCTACTCTACCCACCAACCTACCTTCCCTAACTACCAAACTACCTACCTTACTCTACCCATCTACATACCCTACCAATTTCTTTTTGTTTCGAAAAGTAGTCTTTGTCCTTCCTCAGAATTCTATCTATCTTCTTGCAAAATTTCATTGAATTCCGTTCAGTGGTTTAGGCGTAAAAAGGTAAGACAGAGTTACTTTCGAATTTGTAATATAAATATGGATGTGTTATTCTGATGTATAAGCTAATTTAGTGTGAAGTTTCATCAAAATCTGTTCAGAGTAGTTTTTGCGTTAAAGAGTAACAAACATACATCCATCCTCACAAACTTTCGCGTTTATATTAGTAGGAAGTAGAATACGTTTTATATTTAAGTAGTTGTACTTGCTAAGGGAAAATGTGTTGTTCCGACCACAAGTAATATGGGACAAAGGCGGGTGGTGATGACTTGCTTCTGCCAGCGGCTTCGTCCACGTGAATGTCGAAAATTAGCCCAAGGGAACTAATTCCCGGGATAAAAAGTATCCTATGTGGTATTCCAGACTATAATCTATCTCTTTGCCAAATTTTATCCAGGTCGGTTCAGTAGTTTTTGCGTGAAAGAGTAACAAACATACACACTCACAAACTTTCGCCTTTGTAATATTAGTGTGAAGTTTGTTAGTAGGATTTCGATAAAGCAAGGCGACGTCGTTTAGAAAAAAACCAGCCAGGTGCGAGTCGGACTCGCACACGAAGGGTTCCGTACCATTATCGCAAAAAACGGCACAAAAATCACGGTTGTTGTATGGGAGCCCCACTTTATTTTATTCTGTTTTTAGTATATGTTGTTATAGTGGCAACAGAAATACATCATCTGTGAAAATCTCAACTGTCTAGCTATCACGGTTCATGAGATAAAGCCTGGTGACAGACGGACAGTTAGACAGACAGACAGAGAGACAGACGGACCGCGGCGTCTTAGTAATAGGATCCCGTTTTTACCCTTTGGGTACAGAAACCCTAAAAACGCCCTCTTCTGTTAGATGGGTTTAAATTTTAACAAATTTGGACAATGGTAGACAAAAATGGCATTATTCTCTATGGATTTTTTAAATTTAGAATCCACTAATCAGTGTTTTAACTGCCTAATTATTATGGTTAAAGAGTTTTTATAAATAAGGCTGAAAGAAAAGAAATTTATAAATACTTTTGCCGGTCCAAGAATTGTATTGTTTACCTTTATAGCTCAAAAATAAACAGTATATATTCACTTTAGAACAAAACACATTAGTTATCTAATAAAAAAGAAAACACTGTCTACACTTTCACTCATGATAACGTCACTCAGTTTACATTCGAGATGAAAAAATACGAATAATTAAAATTTTAAACATCACAGAACATTACGTAATTCGTGTGACCCGCGTCAGTAGCGAACGCTAACTGTGTTGGTCTGTGCCTCAATTATTTGAACAAGTAATACTAATGTATTTACCACAGACATAAATCTAACTAGATAACGCAAGTCCCTCCATCTGTATGAAAACCAAGCGTGCCGCTTTTTCACGTACAATTTAAAAACAAATTTACTTACCAATGAAAGAAAACATTTCCAATGCCTCGGGCTACTTTTTACCCGACTGCCGAAGGAGGGTAATGTGTTTATCAGTCTATGTATGTATGTAAGTATGTATGTATGTTCCTATGTGGCATTCTAGAGACCAAACGCGTTGGCCGAGTTTGATGATTCTTACGTCAATCGATTCGTCTTAACCCTGCGAGGGTCATCACTGGCTACATAAAAATTGGAAAAGAAAAAATTGGCGGATTTTGGGCGCCATTTTGTGGGTTTTTTTTTCTTCCATACCCAATGGGTGGGGTATCAAAATAAAGGGTTTTAAGAGGTGATTTCAAAAATATATAACACTCATATGTTTAAATCGACATAGTTAAAAAAAGAAAAACTAAAAAGTTGTAAATAAAAAAGTTAATTAAAAAAATCAAAAAACCCGACTGCTTAAAAAGCGAACTAAAAAGATGTAAACAAGAAGAAAATCACGCTGTGCAGTCGGAGGAAACATCTGGTTTTGGTCAGCCAGCTCGCGAATATGTATTATTATCTAATTAACTTTTTTTTCTATACGTTCTTTACAGCTCAATATGGCATAAAAAGGCATTTTTAGCTATTTCGGTGGATTTCCGGTACCAATAATGCTAAATGAAAAGCTCAGATTACGATCATTGATCGTAACTTTACTCCGTTTTTTGGCACGCGAAGTACATACAATCGCGGCATCTAGTTAGATTTATGTCTGTGGTATTTACACATAACAAATCGTAATAAATGGAAGGACATCCACGTGAATTTGTTCAAGCAATTTAAATTCGTGTGCCGTTGATATTTGTGTATCGTTTTCAGTGCCCTTGTTAATAATAAATTATGTGTTTTTGAGTGATGATTGATGTATCAACCACTTATGTATGACATAAGGTCAAACGAAAACCTTCTCTGTTCAGGTGTAGTTCCAACAAAATAATAATAGATTATAACCTTTATTCCGTCCGTGATTTATAAAAAAACTTAATTAAAAATCCAAAAGCCCGACTGCTTAAGAAGCGAACTAAAAGACGTAAACAAGAATAAAATCATGCTGAGCAGTCGGAGCTGACTGATCAAAACCAGTTCTTAATCTCTCTTAAAACCCTTTATTTTGATACTCAACTATATATACATACATACACACATACATAGACTGATAAACACATTACCCTCCTTCGGAAGTCGGGTAAAAAGAAAAGCATTTTATTTTTCTATTTAACGGGTCTAGGAGTCCTTCTGTGTAATGCATGCTACGAATAGGGTTGCCAACCATACTTTATAATAACGTATCCTACTTTATTTTTGGTAATTATACTTTATACTTTTACATACAAATAAAGTATGCAAAAATACTTTATTGTCAACCTTTACTGTGGTGCGTAAAACAAAATACTCATTATGGGTACTTAACGATTCATAATTGCTGAACGAAATATTTAAAACGGATAATGGAAACAATTTTTAATTACTGAACGAAATGTTAGATGTCAGTTGTGACATTTGTCACAGATGTCTTTCATTATCGACGAAATTGTACAAAACTGGTCCGAAAAACCAAAAACCAAATATAAAAAAAAATATTTCTTACCTACTCTCCGTTCCTGCAACTTCAGCTTTTACTGAAAGAGTTTTTTCTGTAATGAATCTGAAGTGGCGAGAAGAGAGAAATAGAGCATCAATAAATTTAATTAAAAACGAATTGTTTATCTATTTAAATTTAAATATTGATTGTCAAACAAGCTTTGTAACATTTAAAGATAATAAGAAATTGTTATCATGTGCTAAAAGCACACAAAAATACGTTTTTAAAGCAAAAAAAACATAAAATTTGAAATATACTTTTTTTTCTTCCTAATACTTTATTTTTTTCCTATCCAAACCACTTTTATACGTTTTATTTGTCAAAAAAAGTTGGCAACCCTAGCTACGAAGACGAATCGATTCACCAAATGACCGTGCCTTGCACATTAATCAAACATCAACATCCGTATATATAGATACACCATTGTGTAAACGCAAAGCTTGACTTCAGGGCCTTAGGTCGTTTGTTCACGAGGCAGCCGCACGACACGATTTGCGGTTATGGTTTTTAACACAGGACACACTGCAGACGGTTTGTCGTCCGTTCATTAGACACAATTCTGCAACGACACTGCAGTGCTGTTTTATTGTTTTATAAGCGCGTGAATGACGAACCACGCGTGAGCCGTGTGGTGCGGTGTGTCGTGTCGTCAACAAGCTCAAACTTGTTTTGATAAGCCGCTAAATCGTCATCGCAAAAAAGTCGCGGCGACATTGCCGAAAAGCCGTGTTTATACAAATATATGGAGCTCTGAATCTTGACCACATTTTGTCGTGTCGTGTGTCGCTACGTGAAGAAACGGCCTTAGTCTTATTCAAAAAAAAGTCACTCACACATGGGTCTTCTTTATAAATTAGATTTGAGTATTAGAATGAAATCCAGAGACTTCCTTCACCGTTACAAGACAGTTCCAGGTGAACATTCTAGGTCACTATCTCCTTCCTTCCAGCAAAAAACAAAGTAGTGCGGATTATCTCTCACAAAGAATGGCCTATTCTTTGTGAGAGATCAGGCAACACTATATGGCAGATTATTTAATACGAATCTGAGAATATAGAATCGACTTTCTGAACTATTAGGATAAATCTGAATATATAGAATAGATGTTCTGGACTATCGTCAAAGGATACGGGTCTGAAGTGTATTTTTTTTTATGTAGTTGAACCTGATTGACAGCTTCAGCGATGTGATAACGGAACACTTGTGTCCCCGGTACGTAAGTTGGCAAGAGTCGTTAGATGCGCAGAAGCCGTTTTTCAGGTATCTTTGGTTGTGAAACGGGGCGCAGGGAACGTTTAGGACCGTTACGAAAGCGCGATTGGTTGGTCAGTTGACACAAGTATTGACTGACCAATCGTACCGCGTACAAACGTTCCGTTCGTTCTATTTGGAGGTTGGTCAGTTCGCGGAATATGCGCGAACTCACCCCCACTACGCCAAAACCTTCCCAACTTACTAGAGATGGGCTTAAAAGTAAAAAAAAATATAACACTGCTAAATGCTAAAAATTATTAACAGTTAAAATTAGCAGTTATTTTTAGCAACTGCTAAATTTAAACATAGACAGATTGTTGACATAAATTAATTCTAGTTTCTTTCACAGGGTTGGACTGTCAACTTTTTCTGTTGGCGTATTTTTAGCAACTGCTAAATTTAAACATAGACAGATTGTTGACATAAATTAATTCTAGTTTCTTTCACAGGGTTGGACTGTCAACTTTTTCTGTTGGCGTATTTTAAATGAGAATCGATTTATTTACCACGATTGAGTTCTTTTATGCGTAGCTGATTTTTTAGTTTTCATAATTTTTGTTAAATAAACAACTTAAACTCACAACACACAATACCTACTACATATATAACAAAAACGTAAATATACTTCGTAACGAAGATCAGTCTTTATTTAACACTAGAGGAAGCCTCGCGCTTTCACCCGCGTAGTTCTCGTTCCCGTGGGAATACAGGGATAAAAAGTAGCCTATGTCACCCGGGGATTAGAGTTAGAGTAGCTTCCCAACGGTGAAAGAATTTTTGAAATCGGTCCAGTAGTTTTGGAGCCTATTCGGTACAAACAAACAAAAAATCTTTCCTCTTTATAATATTGGTATAGACTCACTATTAAAGTTAAATTTAACATTTCTAACACTGAGTTCGGCAATGTTAAATTTAGCAGTTAACTAAATAACAATCTGTCTGACTCAACACAAAATTAACAGTTTACATTTCGTTTTCTGTTTTTATTTTCGTTAATTGAGACGGAACACCATTGTGGCCTTTCCTGTCCTTTGTTTTGCTTGAAATATACAAAAAATATTGCTAAACTTCTGTTCGTAAGATGTGTGTGTGTGAAAGTGTTCGCAGGTTTAGTTTTTTTACAATTTCTTGAACCCTGCCATAAATTTTACTACACTCTATTACAAAAAGCACAAAGCCGTTGTGTTTGTGAGATGTAACTATTAAATTTAGCAATTAGATCAGAATTTATTTAACAAGTGTTGACACTAAAAAAATATAGCAGTGTTAATTTAGCAGCTAATTAATTTTAGACCCATCTCTACACCTTACGTACTGGGCACTATACTCAGCGGTGTCTTTGGTTTCGCCGTCGAGCACGTGATTGCGAAGCAGGATGCTACCAGCGGGCAGGCGCTTTGAGCTTAGTATGTGATACGGTACAACACTCACTTGACACTTGATTGACAGCTTCAGCAATATGACAGCGGAATACATTGTACCTATACACAGCCGACTCCTTGATCTCGCCATGAGACCATGTGAACACCAAGCAACTTGACACTAACGACGATGTCTCAGCGTATTATAAGATACGGTTCAGTGCGATACTTACTGGAGACCTGATTGACGGCCTCAGCGATATAACAGCGGAACACATGGCACCTATACACAGCGGACTCCTTGGTCTCGCCATGTGCCCCAGTGAAAGTGAAGCAACTTGCCACCGGCAACCCGCTGCCTCGAGCTTAGTATGATATACGGTTTAGTGCGGCACTTACTTGATACTTGATTCACTGCTTCGGCGATATGACAGCGGTACACATGGCACCTATACACAGCGGACTCCTTGGTCTCGCCCTGCGACCAAGTGAATGCGAAGCAACTTGCAACCGGAAACCTGGTACCTCGAGCGTAGTATGATATACGGTTCAGTGCGGCACTTACTTGATACTTGATTCACTGCTTCGGCTATATGACAGCGGAACACATGGCACCTATACACAGCGGACTCCTTGGTCTCGCCGTGCGACCAAGTGAATGCGAAGCAACTTGCAACCGGAAACCTGGTACCTCGAGCGTAGTATGATATACGGTTCAGTGCGGCACTTACTTGATACTTGATTCACTGCTTCGGCGATATGACAGCGGAACACATGGCACCTATACACAGCGGACTCCTTGGTCTCGCCGTGCGACCAAGTGAATGCGAAGCAACTTGCAACCGGAAACCCGGTACCTCGAGCGTAGTATGATATACGGTTCAGTGCGGCACTTACTTGATACTTGATTCACTGCTTCGGCGATATGACAGCGGAACACATGGCACCTATACACAGCGGACTCCTTGGTCTCGCCATGCGACCAAGTGAAGGCGAAGCAACTTGCCACCGGCGATCCGGTGCCTCGAGCATAGTATGAGATACGGTTCACCGCGTATCTTGTCATGACGCTGTTTGAGTCTGCTTGGTACAGGCTGCGGAAGAAATGGGCAGGCATTAGTGACGTCATATATCATATTGGAATAGGGTGTGTTTGTAACATAATTGTTATGCCAGAGTTCTTGATGTTAAATGCTAATCGACTGATGGTCTACTAAGGCCAACCTGTGCCACCACTTAACTCGGAGTTAGTTGCGAACACGAGGTTAAATAACAAATATGTAATAAATAATTGGCCGAGTTAGCTACTAACTACCCAGGGGACGCAAGCGGGCCTAAGGGCCGATTTCACCAATGTAACTAATCGCGATTATTCAACTAAACTCAGTTTATACAAATACAGCATTCTGATTGGTTGAGATTGAGACCGCTGAGAAACTACCAACCAGAACGATGTATTTGCATAAACTGAGTTTAGTTAAACTAAATGCGATTAGTTTGCGCCAACACACGCGCCACTAAGGCGCGTGTGTTGGATCATTCGGTTCCCTTCATAATGGTTGAGCTGGGTGGTGCCGATTCATGCGTCATGTTCGTGAAGGAGCGCCGTCAGTTGGGATCGGTCATAACTTAACCTGCTTCGGATGTTAAAGTTTATCTAGTACTTATTATATAACTGCACATTATATGTGTGAGTACTTTTGATACTTTATACCTGTACGTAGTATAGTGTGTAGTGATTCTGGGTGCATTGTCCTCACATAAATGAATTTATTAATGTACTAGCTGACCCGGCAAACTTTGTTTTGCCATAAAAACAACAAACATTCGTATTCATTATTTTTTTATTTTCATTATAATTAGGTTCGCGCTTGACCACTATCTCAACTGAAGGTAAGCGATGATGTGGTTGACGGATGATTTGGTTTGGATAGGTGAGCCCGTTCTTGAGTTATAAAGTTACAACGAAAAGTGGCATTGATTTTTATATATATAGATAGATATATGTACTTATGTACCAAAATATTGTAACTTTTGTTTTTTTTTTTAATTAGTGATTGTGCAGTTTCTTGTGCGTTCTTCTACATAACAAGCTACTTGCCGAATGCACGGTAGGATCAATTTTTATTCCTTGTAAATTTTAATGTAACGTTCAAAAGTGCCGCTTGGTGGCCTAGTTAAAATAAAATATCTTTGTCTTCGAGTTTGAATGGTGAAATCGGCCCATAGACATCGTAAAGTGAAAACTAGTTAAACTGCAGTTTCCAAATGAGTGTCTTTAGTTTCTAGGTACTGCTGGCAGTTCTTTCATTATTCTACTATCTCTAAAAATAATACCAAAAGTTTATTTAAGGCTTCAATAGCTTTTAGGCCCTGGTCATTGGCCTGGCCGCATAGAGCGTGTCATTCAGACAACCTCTAATCCGCCAGTCACCATAAAGATAAGCCAGCCTGTTTAAATAATGACAAAATCGATGTTTTCAAATGTCAATGTTGGGCTAGGCCTTAAGCTGCCGCTCCCTTAACTTAACCGTCTCTTATCAAAATGCAAGATAAGCTTATATGCAGTTAGTAAACACAACTGCCCCAGCGATTTTCGCGAAACTTAAGAGGTACGCAAGTAGCGTAAAATCGGTAGTTGCGGTGAAACTTGAGTGAAGTCTGTTTTTTTTAAATGTTATTAACCCAATCACCACGATTTTCTCCTTGTTTCGCAATCAGAAGCTTCACAAATAAATTTAGAGACAAAAATAATATTTCTGTACGAAATTGGATTACGATACAAATTTCTTACGAGTTTGTAATTACACTAGCACATACAGGGATGAGTTTTTTAAGTGGGTGTGGATGGCCAAATCTGAAACTATTTGGAATAGCGGTAAACACTCAAAAGAGCCACGAGGCCGATTTTGATGAAAACTAAAATCACACCATCGGCTTTTTGAGCAATGAGCTTTTTCCTTAATTTTGTCATATGCCATTACTTGCCAGAACTTGAGCTATTCCTTATAAGCGACACTATCGAATGTCGAATGTGTGAATGCATGCGTCATCAACGGGTATTTATTCCTGGCTAGGCATATTGATTTTTCAAAAATCGAATGATGCAGTATTAGTTTTCATCTAAATCAGCCTCGTAACTCCTTTGAGTGTTTTCCACTATGCCTCATAGTTTCGGATTTGGCCACCCACGCCCACTTAAAAAACTCAACCTGTATAGTCTTCAAAACGCAACACCACCACTACGCTACTTGGCGTTAGAAATAGTAACGGTAGAAAGATTTTTCCAATCCAGCTCCATCACAAAGAGCTCTCCTATTACTTTTTTAATAAATCTGATACCATCATCACCATCTTTTTAGCCGAAAGACGTCCACTGCTGATCATAAGCCTCTCCCAAATGTCGGCACATTGTCCGGTCCCGTGCGTCTAGCATCCAGCGGATTCCCGCAACCTTAACCAGAACCCTCATTGCGTAGATACGCAGTGAGGGTCTTCCCCTTCTACTTCCTTTTCATTTTGGTAACTCAACAATATGCATTGCGGGCTGCCTGCCGAGTAGACGGATTTTTGAACATATGAAGCAATGAAAGGAAACTATCCTTAAGGTTGCTCTAGTCGACGGCACAAACTATTTGGTACGCGGGGTTAAAATGCATGCTATCCCATCCGACAACACGTGCGAAAGAGATAGATGCTGTGATGAGCAGTAAGAAGCTAGTTCGCGTACGAATTAGCACTTTTGCAAATTTGTAGCGGAATGGATGATGATTTAGGACGAAATCGAGCGCGCGAAATTTTATAAACAGACCTCTGGGAGTCTAGATATCATGAAAAAACGACTAAATGTATATTTTCAAAATAAAATTGTTTGCATTGATGAACTACTAATATATCCCTGTATGGTGGCTGTTTTGCAATTTTCCTTCTTCTTATGGTATTTATTGCCGCCAAAAGATGCGTTGAAATATGGAACTTTCGACTCTCATAACTTCCAAATATATATATTTTTTACTTTTTTTGTATCCATACAGGGCTAGATAATCATGAGACAACTTGATATATTTTTTTATTTTGAACGTACATCGTCAAACAGTGGCATAATCGTTTGTATGGAAGAATGATGGTGCAGGTCATCAGTCCACCTAGTGGCAGGGCTTCCAAGGTCTAATATAGTCTGATATAATAAAGGCCAAAAGCAATATTATACTTACACGACAAGTCCTTGCGAGCACACGGGTATCGATATCGATACGGCGATCCCATCCCTACTCTCGGGCATAGAGCTGAGCTCCTTCATTATCCTCTGTATATCATTCTCGGACTTTGGATCCGATATGTTCTGTGCGCCCAGGTAACTGACTCCACTGAATACGACGCATTCTTGGTCGACATCTGAAACTGGGTAGTGTACAGTTAATACGGGTGTAATATTTAATGGCACAGATAATATACTACTAGCATACAGATGCCATACAAAGAAACCGTGCCGACGTGAATAGCGTTTTTCATCTGATTATACCGATATTTGGTTCCGTTCCACGGCGATAGATAGATCACCATCTATATCCGTGAACGGAACCGAAAGCGATCGATGTACAAAACATTATCAGTATAATCAGTACAGTACGTCGGGACAGTTTCTTTGTATGGGAAGAGACACTACTGGTAATGGTATAATTTCTATTATTTTTTATTTACTGTTTTATATATTGATTTGTATAAAGAGGTAATATTTGATGATGGCAGTAGGAACTCAGAAAAGCTACTATATTTTTTTAAATAATTATTATTTTAGATATTATTTAAGGCACATCTGCTGACAATTGTTAAAGCAAAATTAACCATATTGGGCACAGTCAAGCTACTTAGCTGATTTACACGACAATTTATTATTGGGTAAGTATTTAACTGTTCCGTCCTATTCCAAATTCCTCTTCTGCGAGCGGTTTCGCCCGCGTGAAAGATATTTTATCATCCCAAAGGAACATTATATTGGGATAAATAACAGGTAAAATTTTAAAATCCCCCGGCACATTTATCTTGCGAAAACACCCCGATTCAAACAGTAAAACGCCCATAACTTTTCAACGGCTAAACCGATTTTATTCAAACATAGCTAAGAACACTCTCGACAAAATTACCTTTCAAACAAAAACAACTAAATTAAAATCGGTTCATCCGTTTCGGAGCTATGTTGCCACAGACTGACACATACATAGTAACACACGTCAAACTTATAACACCCCTCCTTTTCCGGCGGGGGTAAAATAAAAATAGCCTATGTGCTATTCCAGACTATAAACTAACTCTTTGCCATATTTCATTTAGATCCGTTCAACCGTTCTGGCGTGATTAAGTATCAAACATTTGTCCATCCAAACTTTAGCAATTTATAATATTATTAGTAACTTGCTTCTGCCAGCGGCTTCGCCCGCGTGTTACTCGAAAGTTATCCCGAGGGAACATATGCCCGGGATATAAAACGATATAAAACTATCCTATGTGCTATTCCTGACTATAATCTATCTCTGTGCCAAATTGCATCCAGATCCGTTCAGCCATTCGAGCGTGAAGAAGTAACAAAAATACAAACACACACGCTCACAAACTTCCGCTTTCATAATATTAGTGTGACGTGATATTAGTCATTAGTAATATTAGTATGAGTAAGATTAGACAGCTCAATATATTAATAATTTTACTCTCTCTAAATAGAGAGAGGAGTGTGATACTTAATGACTAAAATCTTCGTTTCTATCGTCGTGATACTCTCGCCAGTGGAGATGGTGCCTTATCCAATACTGCCTATTACACAGACATAAATCTAACTAGATAGCGCAAGTCCCTCCATCTGTATGAAAACCAAGCGTGCCACTTTTTCACACACAATTTCAAAACAAATTTACTTACCAATGATTGAGAACATTTCCAATGCCTCGGCTAACTTATTCTATACAGTCTTTACAGTTCAATAAGGCATACAAAAGCATTTTTTCTAGATTTCTTTGGATTTGCGATGCCGATAATGCTAAATGGAAAGCTAAAACAACGGTCATTGATCGTAATTTTACTCAGTTTTTTGACACGCTTAGTACATACAAACGCGCCATCTAGTTAGACTTATATCTGTGGCCTATTAATTAAAAACAAAATATAATCACCTTCGTCGTCACCCTCAAGAGGGTTCATTTCATCATGGTGCTTCTTAGTCGGGGTCGGCGTGGAAACGTCAGCGGACGTGGCACTGTCGATCATCTCGTTCTCGAGCTCCCGTGGAGATGACGCCCGTGATGATGGCGCCTTATCCAATACTTCCGTGTTGTTTATATTAAACAAAAGATGATCACCTTCGTCCTCGCTCTCGGGCTTCATCGTATCATGCTTTTCCGTAGGAGATGGCGTGGACACGTCAGCCGACGTGGCACTGTCCATCATCTCGTAAAATTTGGACCCGCCAACCAATCGGCACGACTCCTGTAATATAAGAGAGACAATGGATGAGAATTTGAAATTCGAAGCTCGCCTTTTTGTTGCATTACCATAGATGTAGCATAGATACTCGTACCATAGACGCTTTTAAGTGCGTTTTTTTTACATCGTTCTCACATATATGTATTTTTCCTACAAGATTATTGTATCCAAATACTTGTAAAACACATTTTTTTTTTTTTTAATGTTTAAGTTTGGAGTTTCTTGTCCGTTCTTCTCCATAACAAGCTACATTTCCGAATGGACGGTAGAATCAATTATTATTACATTTTATTTTTATTTTTGACGTTCGAAAGTGCCGCTTAATGGCCTAATTGAATAAAGAAATTTTTATTTTGATTTTGATTTTGTAATTTATTCGTTTATGGTTACAATAATACATGGCAATTTAGAATTGGAAAATATATTTTGATCTTAGATTGAGCCCTAAAATGAGCTTGATTGATAGAGCGAGATCGCTAATTGGCAGCCCCATGAAAATAATAAGGACAGAAGTCTTTGATGAAGAATACACGTGTATTCTTCATCGAAGACAGAAGTATTTTTTTGTCTTTGTCACCATGGCCGGCTTTTGTTGTTTGTCATGATCTAATGTCATGAGAAGTTTTGACGAACAAACTCGGTGGTGTTTGATTTTGTGTGATTTCGTGGTATAAAATGTTTATTGATACAAGGAATTGGGTTATTCATAGATAATTAGTGTCATTGATTATTCCTTAGTGTTTGGATTGAATATATTATACATTGTTACAGATTAAGCCCGACCAAAATCAAGGCAGTTACCACGGCGATGTACTGTTGATACATCCCGCAACAAGCAAAGGTATCAAGCAATTGCTCAACTTTGCTATCTTAAGCTTATCCTGAATTTGTGCCAAAATAGGAACATAAAGAGTACTATGATATCTATATTTTTGGAGTAGTCTATTTAGTAGCTTTCATTTGATACTCGTATAATTATGAGTAGCGGACGCTTCGCGGTTTTCAACCACATAGTTCCCGTTCCCGTGGGAATACAGGGATAAAAAGTAGTAGCCTATGTCACTCGGGGATAGTGTAGCTTCCCAACGGTGAAAGAATTTTTGAAATCGGTCCAGTAGTTTTTTAAGTTTATTCGTTACATACAAAAATACAAATCATCCTCTTTATAATATTGGTATAGAAGTATAGATAACGGTAATAGTTTTATTAAATATAAGTGATTATTGACGTCATCAAGTACTGTATGTAACATATCTTAATTCTTAGAGCCCTCCGGATCAGCGGAGGCCGTGTTGTTTTAAATGTATGATGAACTAGCTGACCCTCGGGGCTTCGCTCCCGTCAACTGGCTACCATGGCTAACCTGGCTACCCTGTCCCTACTCTGGCTACCCTGGCTACCCTGCCTACCCTACCTACCTACTAATTTTTATCTATCATCAATAGTTTTCTCAGCGCACGAAAAAAAAGTATTTTTCAGGCATCATTTTGCTAACTTAGGTTACATTATTGCGATTTTCATAAGGATCTCTAATATTTTTCAAAATATATTATAGCCTATGACACTCAGGAATAATGTAGCTTTCTACTGGTGAAAGAATTTTCAAAATCGGTTCAGTAGATCCAGATATTACCTCTTACAACGTCACTAACTCACGAACCCATTTCATTTAATTTTTTGCAAGAGTCGTATTTACGTCATCATCTGCATCACGCCACTCGATAAATGTCCACTCGTAATTATCACTTGTTTAACAGTAATGACAATAAGTCCTGATAGCCGTGGTATACCTCTCTACTCCTCAAGCAACTCCGTATATGTTGCCCCCTTGACGCTACGTCACTTAAGCCACCGAATATGGAACCCATTAATTGAGTGTGCAAGTCACCCCCTGCCATTTTATAGCCGTGTAGTTCAACAGCATGGCAGGTGCCAATAGTCATTCTGTAGTTTTAGGCAATCGATCCACTAAACCTCACAAAACCATAACCCAATATTTTTGTGTCCATATTTAACAATAGTCCTGCACCAACCGGGGTTTGTCCTTTGGTGCACTTACGTAGTGCATAAAGGAAAAATCGTCGGTTGGTGTTACATTATCATGATACATGTCTAACAAGGCATCTGCGAGTTGGCTTCGGCACGACTTTCAAAGGACCGGGACCTCAGAGCACCGACATTGTTAAAGGCATAAAAATAATGACAACTAGCTGACCCGGCAAACTTTGTTTTGCCATAAAAACACCAAACATACATCTACCCTACCTATTACCCTACCCTACCAAATTTACCTACCTACCCTACCTTACCTACCTACCCTACCCTGCATACATACCTACCCTACATATGTAGGTGAGGTAACAATTTTTATTTTTCTATATAATATCTAAGATCCTTCTACTGACAATAACCAACACAACAAAAAAAGAATTAGCGAAATCGGTTCAGCTGTTCTCGGGATTTGCGCTTAGCAACACAATCAGCGATTCATTTTTATATTATAGATAATAATATGAAACAAAAAAGAGAGGCAGATAAGTTATGAACGTTCTCATTGTGAGGACTCGAAAACGTCCTAATTGGGACGTTTTTCTTTAGTCCGCGACAAACTAGACGTTGTGTCAAAAAACGATAAAAATGCCATCGTGAAAAAGAGACACAACATATTTTAACTAAAATAGGTTTAACAAGAGGGTTTATTCGTAAATCATAAATTTAATAAATATATTTTATCTTTGTTTGGGGTTTTTTTTTTATGAAGGCTAAATTATAATTTGTTTGAATTGAGGCCCATGCTTGGGCTGACTGGAAGCTGGCAAAGGACACAGTGTCTGATGCTTTGGAATGCAGATGACTAAACATGCAGAAAACAAGGAAACTTTGGAGAATATTTACAAAATAATAACGCATGTTATTGAAATAGACACCGGTTTCGTTATATGTCCTATAACAAGTAAAATTTCAAAATTTAAAAAACCCCCTAAACATTTTTATTTCATGCTACATAATTAATCTAGTACAAGTAGATACGCTTCGATTGGCAATCTATTGAACACGTAATTATGACACGATATCTTGCGAAAACACCCCGATTCAAACAGTAAAGCGCCCATAACTTTTGAACGGCTGAACCGATTTTATTCAAACATAGCTAAGAACACTCTCGATTAAGTCATCTCTTAAACAACAAAAAAACTAAATCAAAATCGGTTCACCTGTTTGCTCGCTATGATGCCACAGAGATTGGATCGGAGATTGCCATTGAGATTTGTGACAGAAAAGGAAAAAAAAAGGGTTTAGAGACTAATGGCCAATCGAAGCATAATTAAAAAACCGGCCAAGTGCTAGTCGGACTCGCGCACGTAGGGTTCCGTACCATTATTGCAAGAAACGGCAAAAAAAGACACGTTTTTTGTATGGGAGCCCCCCTTAAATATTAATTTTATCCTGTTTTTAGTATTTGCTGTTATAGCGGCAACAGACATACATCATCTGTGAAAATTTCAACTGTCTAGCTATCACGGTTCATGAGATACAGCCTGGTGACAGACAGACAGACAGACGGACCGCGAAGTCTCTGTAATAGTGTCCCGTTGTTTACCCTTTGCGTACGGAAACCTAAAAATAACCGTAACTTTACTTTCAGCGCCTTAATGTCCAAAAACACAAAATAAGAAATAAAAATATCAACATCCCACCCTTTATAGATAAATCTACACCATAAGAAACTCGTTACGGTATAACGAGTATTTCTATCAACTGCCAGTCTTTCAGCGTAACGTAACCTACAAAAACATCCCCGTAGCACCCCTCCCACAGCAAATAATACTGAACAAAGTACCTACAGACAAAAGGGTAAAGCTAAAGGTCACAGAGAGGAAACCAAGAATTAGGGTCATTGCCTTTTGCCATTCAGATTTCAATTGAAATTGTTTTGTCAATAACTATAAGAAACTGACTGATTTGTTGGTCTATTCGGTGGGTCGGAAGCATATCATGACTTCGATTCCCCGTTGTCGGGTAAAATGTTATTGGATTTTCCATCTGGAATTTAAGAGTTTGCAGCCGTTTAGATTTGGCCCAGTATTTTTTATTGTTGAAAGGCACGCGTTGAAGGCAAATAGGAAAAAGAAGGGTTTATTGCAGAAACATGTACAATTTTACAGTAAATCTTACAATAAACTCCTTTTAAGTAAAAAAGATATATCTGTGCTTCAGTGACAAATTATGGAATGGTTAAAGTGACGTACAATCGGAGAACAGAATATAAACAAAAAACAATAAGCAAAATCTCAAGTTAAACAAGATGAGATTTAAACCATAACTAATATATATATATATATATAAATAGGCCTTATTACATGGGCTACTCTGCCTAATCATTTGGGGAAAGCAGGCGTGATCTTAAGGTATCAGAAAATCCGAAATCATGATCTGATCAATAGAAATTGCATTTAAGTAATAAAATTATCTCAAAGTTGTTCGAGAATACGTTTACCTCGGGCAAACTCTGCAGTTTGGTACTTTGAGAAAGAGGCTAGCAGAAGAATACAGCGGGGACCCATCACGTTTAGAGAACTTCGTCGAGTCTTGTCGTCACGTATCCCACAGAGCCTGAAGACCAAAGTCTTCAACCAGTGCGTCCTTCCTGTCATGACCTACGGTGCCGAGACGTGGACACTCACAATGCGGCTGGTTCAAAGTTGCTCAGCGAGCTATGAAACGGGCTATGTTCGGAGTCTCTCAAAGGGATCGAATCCGAAACGAGGTGATCCGGCAGAGAACCAAAGTTGTCGACATAGCTCACAGAATAAGCAAGCTGAAGTGGCAATGGGCCGGCCATATAAGTCGTAGATGACCGTTGGGGTAAACGTGTTCTTGAGTGGAGACCGTAAGGGAGGATGCCCTCAGGCCAGGTGGAGCGACGACCTTCGAAGGGTGGCTGAATGAGAGTTGCCGAAAATCGAACCAAAAGGCGAGCAATTGGAGAGGCCTATGTCCAGCAGTGGACAGCTATAGGCTGATGATGATGAAAAAAAATATTCATTTCAAATACGTATACAATATTTTTTCTGCTTTTATTTATCGCATTATCTACACAGTTACATGCCCAATTATTATAATAAACGACAAATAATAATAATCATGAATTAATAATGTAATAATGACTGAACCTATTACGGACACTTTATGAAGGCACCACATACATTTATTTGGTTAGTGACTCATTATAAATTTATACATAATTGAATGAATAATTAATTATATTATCTTGGCATTGTTAGTAAACCTACACTGCCATAAAATGGTAATGGACAAACCGTTTATATTATCGGAATATTTTTGGCATTCGGCATAAAGTTCAGTGGTTAAATGCCACAGAACATAACTATTCTTTTTTCCTAGTAAGCCCTGTAAATGTCAGTATGAAGACTTAGCAACTACCAATGGGAACTTTTTCCTTATGTAAACAATATTTAATGCTGTTTATTTACTACTGGTATGCATAATATAAAGACGGGTATCATGATCATCTCTAGTATATTCTTCAAATTGGAAATTAATTCACAATATGACGGTGGACAAGACGGTATGGAGGAAGAAAACGTGTTGCGCCGACCACAAGTAACATGGGCTGGAATATGACGATGAACACAATATGTACCAAGTGTTATTTTAAAACGAGAAAATAAGTGCTTTAAAACTGCATTCAAAATTATTTCTTCTGTCTTCATTTCAATATGAAAACCGCATTTAAATACACTACGTTGTTATCTTTATTATATGTAGAACTTGTTTCGTACTTTCCCCATTAAAAAGCAATCAAAATAAAATAAAATACCTTCTCCACAATTTGGGAATATCTCAATGTGTGCGTCATGTTCGATGTTCACATAAAAATCACCAAGTTATTATATACATCGAATGTAAGTGTAAATAATTTTCAATACTTTTGATACGTGCGTCTGCCATGGATTGAATATAAAAACTGTTTATATTCCTCCTTATGAATCATTCGCCGACCGCAACATTCATACATATCCCTACTGGGTTTGCAATACATACACCATACACACACAAGTATACTACATATCTGTATTAGAGGACTGAACTATACCACAAAATAGAGAGTATACAGAAGGGCCACTCCCGCCGTTTCGAAGTTTGACAGCTAAACTTGACAGATTCACTAAGGTTGCTACTATATTGTAACCGAATTTAAAAAAGAGTAGGTTGTTTAAGTTACAAACATAAATACCTCTATTCGTCTAAACAAACATCATGCTTACATGGTTTAGAGGATAGACATAGACTCCACATACGACGATGGTTAGGTTCGTAACAATGGTGTAATAATGATCCCACCAAAAACATAAAAATGTGAAAAGCACCAAGCTCGACAAAAATATAAAAGTGTTTTTTTTTTTTAATAAAATCAAATAACCAAGCTAACTAAAAACATGTATGTACCTAAAAAAAAGAAAATTATGCTTTGCAAATGGAGGAAACATATTTGTTAGCTGGATGACTTAAACCATATTAATATGACAAGTTGCATACACTTTCCAATTTCGTCTACGGACTTAAAATAATTTATTATTTTCCTTGATATTGAATTTCTAACTTCTTCTCTAAATCTTGAAAAAATTTATAAAACCTTTATAACTTAAAATGAATGTAAGAACGAATTTAAATTATATAGAACAAATTTAAAGTATATTCGGACTGTAAAAATTAATATAGGTAACCCAGCCAATGCAACCTCTTTACAGTACCTACCTACTTTATATATGAATGACGTGACAAACTCCCGCACAAAGCATTCGTGACAGCCGCGACTGTTCTCGGTCCAATATTGCCCATTATTCCCTGTAAAATCGTAATGTCAAAGTGTGAGTTCAAAATGGCGCTTTGTTCGAAGTGGACTCTCTGTCTGCGGCGCGCCGCCTCATATGTATTTTGTGACTATACCGTACAATCTTAGACATAAGGTTGATATCATCGTGATAATAAAACTATCAACGACACAGTGATTTTGACCCTTATTTTTAACTGACTTCCCAAAAAGGAGGAGGTTCTATATTCGACATTATGTTTAATGTTTTTTTTTTTGTTCCCCGATATCTCCGTCAATTGTGGACCGAGGTTTCATGACTGGCGTTATAGGTACCTTACTAACTTGCCTATTAGGTAGGTACAACTAAAAAAATAAGGGGAAATATCAAATGGTTTTTAGCTTTGTACACAAAATAATATTAAAGTTACCTAACCAGGAAATAAGGAAAATAGAAGCATTGAAAACCTTAACATCAAGTAATTATTACTAAAAACGTGTATAGTGAAGTAACAAGTGACATAGCTATAAAATCAGATATCGATGGTCACCTTCCCACGTACAATGATCGTAGCCATGTCCTTCGCGACTTCGCTTTAATGGTAAACAAAACCCTTCTTCTTCATTTAATTACACCATCAAAAGGTCATTAGCACAACACTTCAAGTTCGAGACGTTGAATTTTCGAACTGAACTGGTCACAGCACACGTTAAAACGCCACAAGAAAACAGATAAAGATATGTTTTATGTTGTAATAAGAGGCACAGTCGGGGTATGTGGCGAGGTGACCGTCCCGGCGCTGGTAACAAGCTTAATGGACGCACAATGGCTGGAAACCAAAACAGCCAGGCGACAATTAACGTACGAGCACCGATTGTTACACATAGGACACACTGGGGAAATTAGAACACGATATATTACAGGAGGAAATATACCGCGAGTTTTACAAAAGCATTAATGTTTGTTACATTTTTGTATCAGAAATACAGAACGAATTGCTTGTGGCGATAATGTTGCAGATAAGACGTAAATGCAACACGTGGGAGCATTTTAATCTGCATGTGTTTTTATTTACTTTTCAACACACTTGCTCATAAAGTGGCTCTAATTTCACCGCAATTAGGCACATAATGACACCTGTTATCAAACTGTGACTTTTTCATTACTATTATTCACAAGTGAGATATAGAGTTTTTTTTTTTATTTATTGTTTGAGTTGCTTTGTTCTTAAAAAAGTTTCGATACAAAAAAGATCGTGCTCAATAGTACAAATGCAACACATTTCATGGAACTTCGTATTTAAATAGATAATTTCAACTTGTACGTGTTTAATAAATAAAACTTTCACTTAAATATAAATTTTGTTTTTGTAATAACGAAAACTTGAAAATCCCCATTTTGTACGTGGCTAGTCTATGGCCGATCGCCATTGTTAGATGCGCGCGCATAGGAAAACTGATTAATTATTATGCCCGCCATTGCGAAAAAAAATTCACAACTCGTTTTCACTGTTGGAAATGATTTTTCAGTATTATTTTCTTCACAAGTGTGTTGAAAAACGTCATATGATACACGTGTGTATTGATGATTACCGTCCTCGGTTCTCTTAAGACCCTCACCTAACGGCTCGGGTCTCAATGGCGCCTCAGCGGTAATCACCAACATTACACACTTGTACCATAATGTACTATTACAACTCAAAACAATGTTCGCATTTAGGCTATAATCTTTGTCATCAATCAGGTCATCATTGATTCACGTTTAATTATAAAAGTGTCATCATTAAAGAGATTTTGAGAAGATTGAGTGCATCTGAAGCAAATTAGATTAAAGAATTTCCTGTGAAACGTTTATCGCGACTATGTAACAGGCACCATTGAGTCATCATTACCCGGCGGCAAGGAAAGGGTTATGTTTTTAGCGCGTATCTTGTATGTAATATTCTTTATTACCTCGTATGTTTCAAACCACATGACGGATTTTTAGACATTATTAGATAGGTCTTGGCCGCCCTAGTGTTCTTAGATAAGTGCCTACACTACAAAGCTGTAAGTAAACTACAAAGTGAAAAATAACTTTATTTTTTGAAGTCTGTGTCCATAACGCAAAAAAATTGGTACCTACGAAAGACACCGACTTCAAAAAATAAAGTTATTTTTCACTTTGTAGTTTTGTATTTGGAAGTCGGTAGTTCGGTTATTTGCAAAAAGTTTTTTTTTTATAATTAAGACATCGTTAGATATGTCTTGGCCGCCCAAGTGTTCTTAGATAAGTGCCGTTAAAAAAATTAACGTGGCGGATTTTGTGCGCCATATTGTAGGGTCTGCATTTTGTTTCTTCGATACCCATCGAATTGGGTATCAAAATGAGGAAGGGTTTTAGAGGTGATTACAACAATATATACCACTTAAACGAAAAAAAATGTATAATTAAAAAGTTGTAAATAAAAAAAGTTCATGCTGTCGGAAGCTGTTTGTGATTATAGTTTTGGTCAGCCAGTTCGCGAATATGTATCCTCCGACTGCACAGCATGATTTTCTTCTTGTTGCAGTCGGGTTTTTTAACCGACTTCCCAAAAAGGAGGAGGTTCTATGTTCGACTTCAAGTTCGTTTTTTTTTTTTTTTTTTTGTGTATTTTCACCGATTACTCCGTCAATTGTGGACCGATTTTGAAAATTCTTTTTTTGTTAGAAAAAATATGTTCCGAAATTGGTCCCATTTTTATTTGGTGAAGATCTGATGAAGAACTTCGGAGACATAGAACAGAACTCTTCAATAAATAACGGCAAATCTCTCGGGATTGCTGCAATCGCATTTCTGTTTATTGTTTATACCATTTCATAATATAACATCACGCCAGTACGCTGTTAAGGGGTACGCAGATCTCTCATTTCACCGGATATGTTCAAGTTTCATGAAATCTATTTTGGCGTTAAAGTTACCTTACTAACTTGCCTATTAGGTACGTACAACTAAAAAGTATAAAATAAAAAAACTTTTTGCAAAAAAAATACTACCGACTTCCAAATACAAAACTACAAAGTGAAAAATAACTTAATTTTTTGAAGTCGGTGTCCATAACGCAAAAAAATGCTACCTACGAAAGACACCGACTTCAAAAAAATAAGTTATTTTTCACTTTGTAGTTTTGTATTTGGAAGTCGGTAGTATTTTTTTGCAAAAAGTTTTTTTATTGATTTTATTAACAGTTTTTTGAACTAGTTACCGACATCAGGCTACTACTTTCCTCTTCATACATATCGACACAATAAATGGTATGGTCGTGAGAAAAATACCTAGGTTCATGTCTCCTAGCTTTGCAACTGGTGATTGCAGTAAGACTTATTGTTATAAACACTAAAGTCAGTCACTAAGGAATTCGCTACAAATTCTCTGTATTTCAACTACGATAAGAAGAGACAGGACGTGACCTATTTTTTGCAGGATTGAGTCACTGAACCGACACAGAACTCAACACAAGAAGCTGTGCAAATGTGTGTTCCTAAATTGCATTCATTTACGCATTTGCCGAAAGTCTGATCAACTTAATTTCAAGGCAAAGGTAACTGACCTAACTGGCCTTGTTTTTAGGCTAAATACCCGCGTTTTTCCACGTTTCGCTCTCAACAAAAAGTTTATCAAGGACACCTCATTAATATTCTATTGCGAATATTTTCGGGCTATGTATTCTCTACCTAATGTGAAGTTCACTCAGATAACACATTGCTAATAGGCACTTGGGCCACACTTTATCTGACCTGTAGTTAGTTAACGTGACGTAAGTTTACGATCTCGTAGGTAAATAACATTTTATAGGTAATGAAATTTGTTTTATCGGTTGTCGATAAACCCAATTAATTCGGTTCTGGAGCCAATTCAGTGAACACAGGAAGTTAGATGTTGGTACTTTCCATACTTCTTGTAAATGCTGAAGTTCATGGAAATGCCTGTGTGGATATTATTCCATTGAAAAAAGTTTTCGGTGCTACCCAACGAGGTAACTCAGTGGTCTAACGCAGTGGCGTATTTACCCTTATGCCAAAAGGGCCATGGCTAGCGTTGAAAATGCTGAAAATAACAATTTGTTTTTTCATTATGGTTATTTTCCTTTTTTTCGCATGTTACATAGAAAAATTAACAAGAGGAATCCTTCGGAAAGCAACTGGATTCTTTGTACTTACAGGAGTTGAAATCACAGCCTTATCCTTAAACGAAGATTTTAAGTCGTATGGACACTGTATACATGATAAAAAATGATCCGCCATACATGTAGCATTTGCATGTAACTACGTTTTTAAAAAAAAAAAACCGGCCAAGTGCGAGTTGGACTCGCGCACGAAGGGTTCCGAACCATTAAAGCAAAAAACGGCTATAAAATACGTTTATTGTATCGGAACCCCACTTAAATATTTATTTTATTCTGTTTTTAGTATTTGTTGTTATAGCGGCAACAGAAATACATCACCTGTGAAAAAAAAAATTTTTCGTCCATTATTTTTATTTTCTTTGATATTTATAGGGCTAAAATAAAAACTCATACCAAAGCGCCAATACTTTAAATACGCCACTGGTCTAATGGCCGCAAGCCATTCTACTTTGCCCCCACGTCTTGGATTCAATAAGACCGCGGTGGTGTCATAGGATTTTATTCTTTTATACATGCTCAGTATCATAGCAGATCACGATCTTGATTTGTGTCCGGATCATGACAAAAATCAATTTTACATGGCACTTATGGCTGGCGAAATGCACTTACAAACCCACCCGCGTATTTTAACATAATTGTTACGTTTATTGGTTGTTTTGTAACTACATCAATGCTCTGAGAACTTTATGAACACTAATAAGTCCAAAAAAAAACCTGCCAAGTGCGTGTCGGACTTCGCACATTTAGGGTTCCGTACCAAACAGCAGAAAAATGGGGACATATTAAAGAATAATCTGATTGATATTTATATTGGTTTTTGTTAGTAAAATATACGAAATAATAAACATTATCACTAAAGGAGAATGCTCATGGATGTATGGAATCCCGTACCATGATGCATCAAAATTAAACTTTGTTTTTTATAGACTACACTGATCATGTTAACTCCTACAAAAGTTCTTTTTGAAAACAAAACCCGGATTTCGGAGTTATTTTATAAAATCAAAAATAACCTAAAATTTGGTCTATTTTGTACGACGCTACCAACGACGTAATTTATATAGACACGATATACATGGATGTTATAGTTATTTATTACACAAAAGAAACGATTACTGGTTCGTCTTTTCATCAAAAATCGATTTTATTAGATACATTCTATCTACATCTTTATGACCGGCTGTGAACGGCGGACGGCCAATTAACCATAGATAAAAGAATGATAATCTTTTAAATAAAGATTCTATGAGATTCTATTATATTCTTGTTTATTTTTAATTAATGTAGAATCGGCTAAGTATATTTTTTTAAAGTGATCATGACTCTTTCAAAAATCAAGGGTAAGTTAATCATAACATGTGAAACGGAACGTTATTTTAAGGGAGTAGTTTATCAATATCCATACTTTTAAACACAACATTAAATTCCCTATTCAAAAATCAAATCCCCGACGCGTAATGTCGTAAAAAAATATGAAACAAATTACTATATAATTTTGGTTTTGATGCGCGAGACTTTTTGGTACCACTTTTGGTCATTCTCCTTTGAAGTTCCTAGCCGAGGGCAAAGGGAAGTAAAAAAATTGTTCAAAATAAAATTTTAAACAACGATACCCCATTCGATGGGGTAGGTCACTCGTATTATTCGCGCCTCCATTTAGCTGTAAGGGAGAGAAAAAATTATCCCACTTATTTTTTTTTTTACAATTTGTATGGCTTTGAGTGTGAAAATTTGAAGACTGTAGCTCTAACCGTTTGGCTGTAAAACTTGTGTGTCAAACGACGACGGACAGATAGACGTACACGAAAGCGACAGCAATAGGGCTCCGTCTGGAAACTTCGGATACGGTACCCTTAAAAACGATAACGCTATAGATTTTAACCTACTGTATATTTTTAGACATGATGAAACCGGCTTATCAGACTTATCTTCAAAGTTCCACGAACGAGAAAAAGAACCAATTAACAGTATCTGTCCCTAAGCAAACTTTAGTCTGATTACAATTATTCCTAGAATTTTTTTTTCCTCGTGATCATGTTTGCTTGCAGGAAGTATTGCAATTTTTTTTTACACTGCTTACTTCCGTTGTCGCCATATCTTCAAGCCCTTATTTATTGAGGTGTTTGTGGATTGAAGAGCGGACTGTAAACATCAGATAGGGCACCCACAACATAATATAACATCATCAGAAATAAAAACCTTTTCACAAGAAAAATATACTGTCTTTAGTATATTTTTTTTTTATTAATATAGGCTCGTGCCTGACCACTATCTCACCTGATCGACACCGACTGCCGAAGCGAAAGTTATTTTGCACTTTTTAATGTTTTGCTTTTGCAGTCCGTATATTTTTTTTGTGAAAAAGTTTTTATAATGCTCAACACAAACTTACTTGGCGCAACCGAGTCTCACAGTGGTCTGCCAGTTAATCGATTGATATCTAATACAACAGTAAGAAAGTAACATTTCCAGAAAGTGACATGTTAAGGCGCCGATTCCCCTGAGGAGCTAATTTATGAGAATCACGTCTAAACGGCTAGTCGACATTTTTGGAAAAAATATATGTTACATTAGACAATTTTCTTAATAAGTTGATCTAAGAAAATTGAGTTTTATTCATATAACATGGTCTAATTAAAATGTAAAGTTATGTCTAAAACGGACAAAAACTCGACAATCGCACCAAAACCACTGGGCGTATTATACTTAAGGTGCTCCTAGTCAACGGCACGAACTATTTTGTGCGCGGGGTTAAAATGCATGCTGTCTCATCCGACAACACATGCGAAAGAGATTGATGCTGTGATGAGCAGTAAGAAGCTAGTTCTCGTACGAATTAGCACTTTTGCATATTTGTAGCGAAATGGATGATGATTTAAGACAAAAAAGAGCGCGCGAAATTTTATGAACAGACCTTTGGGAGTCTAGATATCATGAAAAAACTACTAAATATATATTTTCGAAATAAAATTATTTGCATTGTTGAATTACTAATCTATCCCTGTATGGAGGCCGTTTTGCAATTTTCCTTCTTCTTATGGTATTTATTTCCGCCCAAACATGCGTTAAAATTAGTGTTGAAATATGGAACTTTCGACGCTCATAACTTTCAAATATTCTATTTTTCACTTTTCTGTTTCCATACAGGGCTAGATAATGATGAGACAAATTGATATCATTTTTTATTTTGAACGTACATCGTCAAACAGTGGAGTAATCTCTAGACTACGTTTTTAAGGAAGAATGTTTGACTAGTGCAACCTTAAATCGACACCATCTCAAAGACAATTTAATCATCTACATTTTGATCCGAGGCTTTTAAGTCATAGAATAATAAGGCAATTACTAAAAAAAACTACTAAAGTTCGCGCGGGTGTGAAACGAGACCGCGTTTTGTTCCATCAAGGTCGTTGGCGTTAGTCGTCGTCTTAAACCAACTTTAAACCACAGTATAAATATAACAGTACTTATAATAACGTGGACTGCCGCATGATCGTAGTAATTGAAATCACTAGTGCATATGTCATGGACCAATGTATAAAAACCCGGCATTATGAAACAAGTGAAGTCAAATCGGGGGCAATGTCATGAATACTGATTTAAACTTCTATATATATCACATTGTTTGGTCATTATATATATTGCTACATATCGGTTGGGTACCCCGATTACTTTAGCCCCTGCAGACAGAAATAGAAGCTCCGCACAGCGCGGCTCCGTCGACTTTGGTTCCCTTAGTCGACGGCACGATCTATTTTGTGCGCGAGGATAAAATGCATGCTATCTCATCCGACAAAACGTGCGAAAGAGATAGATGCTGTGATGAGCAGTAAGAAGCTAGTTCGCGTACGAATTGGCACTTTTGCAAATTTGAAGCGAATTGGATGATGATTTAGGACGAAAACGAGTCCGCTAAATTTTATAAACAGATCTTTGGGAGTCTAGATGATATCATGGAAAAACGACTTAGAGTATATTTTCAAAATAAAATTATTTGCCTTGTTGAATTACTAATCTATCCCTGTATGGAGGCCGTTTTGCAATTTTCTTTCTTCTTATGGTATTTATTTCCGCCCAAAGATGCGTTAAAATTAGTGTTGAAATATGGAACTTTCGACGCTCATAACATACAAATATATTTTTTTTCTTATGACTTTTTAATTATAATGATGAGACAAATTGATATCATTTTTTATTTTGAACGTACATCGTCAAACAGTGGAGTAATCGCCAGAATACGTTTGTATGGAAGAATTATCGTAGTGTAACCTTAAATAGTAATCGTACTTACCTATTATAATATATTAAAATCAATGTCAACATTACAATTTAATAAAGGACATATTTTTATTAGCCTAAAATATGATAATTGATGGGCATTATTCAGAAAGCCCGGTCAATTTAATAATTTAAATCGTTTTTATCACATTGCCTACTCATATTGAGCATTATTCAAATTGCCCGGGCATTATGAATAATACCGTAACACATAAACGTAGGTAGGTAGGAACATAGGAGAGACTAGCCACGGGGTGACCACAATAAAGTTGATTAGCACAGGAATTGTTGTCCCACTTGCAAGTTTTACGGTCAAATAAACTCAAATGGTAGAAGTAATGTGGCCGCACTATCGCTGCTTTGTTCGTTAGATTTATATTGCATTTTAACAATCCATTTATGGGTATTTCGTAACAATACGTAGGTAAGGTAGGTATATATTTTATACTAGCTTGTGTCAAGTGCTTTGCTCGCGTGATAGGCGAATATTATCGCACGGGAATGTACTTACTACTGGCACAGATAATATAATAATATTAGCATACAGATGTCTCATCCCATACAAAGAAACTGACGACATAACTAGCATTTATCGACGGACTATACGGAATATTTACTAAAAGCTCGATCGCGTTCGGTTCCGTTCCACGGCTATAGATGGTGTTAGCAGCGACTTTCAAGTAAAAGGTTTCCTTACTCGGTCCGTGACTATGTCTTTTTTAAATACAGTGACAATTTGTTTTATAGTATTTTTTGCACATTTTTATAGTTTCATTGTACCAAAATGAGTTACAATACAAATTTAAGAAATCGAGCGGTACATCTCAAAAATTTAAAACCGTGTCATCTATTTGATAATATAATCTTAAAAAATATTCCATAATCTTGTGCTTAGGAGAATTGATTAAACAAGAACATATTTTTTTTATGACAAATTCAAGAAAATGTTAACTTCACACACAATTCAATAACAAATCGGTGTATATCGCGCCATCTATTGATATTTATTTGAACCAAATTTTATTTCTTAGCGCTGGGACCCCGAGCTAGTGGGATAAAGAGTATCCTTGGTCTGAATCTAGGTGCTTCCCATGTGCCAAATTTCGTGCAAATTCGTTCAGCTGTTGAGGGAGTCCAGAGGAGCCATTATTCCGAAACATTCGAATATAGAATAGAATAGAAAACATTTATTCGACACAGACACAAAACTGAAGCAACAAATCACAAAGCAAGGGGATAGTCTTTAACAAGCTTATTACTATTGTGGGAAATAGTAATAAGCTTGTTAAAGCATTATAATTTATGTATTATGTAATATTGTGGTGAGAAATAATAGTAGTTTATGAAACTGTTGCATAATGAGGGGTATTAAAACATGAGTGTGTGTTTAAAAACCGAGCCGTAGGCGAGGTTTTTAATAGTTTTCACACGAATGCTTTAATACCTAGTTATGTGCAGTTTCATACACTACTTTATCTACACTCATAAATTGGGATTGAACCTACTAAATACCTCTTTTTGCATTTTCCATGCCATAAAATCGTGATAGCATTTGTCATATACTTTTCTCGACTTTGCTGGTAATAAATTAAGAGTAATTTCCTTCGCCGCATCTAAAATATCGGGCGGGGTCAAATTTTCTTCACATTCACTGATATCAGACATTCTTAAACAATAATTTAAATAACTCATGAAATTCAGTACAGCAAAACTTGCAAAACGTATGAATGGCGCCAAAACCCAGCACATCACCGCATTAACCGCGCATGCGCTAAGGCTTAGCACGCACTGCGATCTTTATTCGCGCGATTTTTTTCCGCCCATTCTGCGACCTATGGAATTGTATGAAGTTGTTCGCATTGCGGTAAAGAAATTGTGCGGAAATAATACCGCAAAAAAATCCGTGTTTTGCCACAGAATCCACCGCACCACGGCGCGAATTTTATTCGCCCGAATATTTTGAGCTCTATGAACAGGTAGAAGGGAGACAAAATTCGCGCGAATAAAATTCACAGTGCGTGCTAAGACTAAAGCGGGCATTGTCAATATTGTCATAGACAATTTAAAATAGGAATCAAATCTTTTTATAATAGGTACTATAAAATGGCATAACGAAAAAAATATTGATGGAAACTCCTTAGTGATTAACTTCTTGGATTTGTCCTGTATCGTAATAGAAAAAAAATTGTTTTATAGCATTATTTTGTTAGAGAAATAGTGTTATAATAAGATTCTATTTTTAAATTTCGGTATTGTGTTTAAAAAGTATGTCAATATAAACTCGTTTTGAATTTTATAATTCGAATATTACGATATGAGAGTAGATAAACATATTTTTATTATTATTTATTACTAGCACTCCGCCCGCGACTTCGTTCGCATGATTTCGTATTTTGTTCAACTAAATTATGTACGTGAAGTGAAGGCGACCAAAAATGAGCTATTGTTAAAATGGGATAATAATGAAAATAAACGTAGTTATCTACGGTTCAAGTTAGGATTTAGAGGACATAGAACCTCCTCCTTTTTGGAAACTCGGTTAAAAATCTTTCCTTGGGCAATAATAAATAGCCATCTTTAGTTTTTCAGAATTGCCCCCAGAAGATGTTTTAGGTTTTTTGAATAATCTTACGGCACTAAGACGACCTCTTCCTCGATTTGGAAATACAAACAAGTGTTGTTTGACGGAGATATCGGCAAACAAACACAAAAAACAAATAAGTGCCAAAAGGCAAATTGCCTATTAGGTACACCTAAAAAGTGAAAAAACACTACAAACACTACCGACACTGAAATCCAACTAAAAACAATACAAAGTGAAAAATAACTTTCTTTTTCGAATTCGGTGTCCATAACAAAAAAAAATTGTACCTACCAAAGACACCGACATCGAAAAAGAAATTAATTTTACACTTTGTAGTGTTTTTATTTGGAAATCAGTAATATTTTTTTGTTAAAACGTTTTTTATACAAATAAATGTCTCTTTAAAGGTTGAATTTCTAAATACCCTCCTTAGTGCTCCCCTACATCATAAAAAGAAGCTATGTGCAATAAAATACTTCAAAAATCTTGAACACCCCCTAAATGGTATTTTGGAGATAGTTCCGAAAAACTAATAACAACCTAAGTTATTTATTACGGTTAGTATTTGTGCAAAATTTCAAGTTTATTAACCCAAGATCTTCAACACCCCCCATCATCTTTTAGGGGCAGTTTCGAAAAACTAATAATGATATCCTTTATTATTTACTTAGGTTAGTATTTGTCCCAAGTTTCAAGTTTATTAATTCAAGAAATGAGATTTTCCATACAAACTTTAACATCCCTTAAATCGTCTTTTGGGGGTAGAAAGAAAAAAAAAGAAAGAGAAAAATCGAAAAATATCACTCGTTTGCTCCCCTACATCAAAAAAAGAAACCTTGTGTAATAAAATTCTTCAAAAATCTTTAACACACCCTACATCGTATTATAGGAGTAGTTTTGAAAAACTTGTAATGACAACCTTCACTTTAAAAACAATAAAAATATATAATATCAGCTGTTAGTATTTATGCCAAGTTTCAAATATATAAGCCCAACAAATTGCCACCTTTAACCTCCATTAGGGGTAGAATTTCCGGAAATCAAAAAAATCATTACTTTTTTATTAATCAAGAGCGTAAACCTACTATTTCAGATATTTTTCCTTCCAAGCCGAAGAAATTTCATATAAAGTTTCAACCCCTACTTTATTTCCATTATGGGTAGAATTTCTAAAATCTAATAAATACATGAATTCTTTAATCAACCAAGAGCGTAAATCTAAAATTTCACGTACAAACTGTAGAAATTACATACAAACTTTCAACCCCCTTTTTACCCCCGCGCCGTTACGGGTGGAATTTCCGGAAATAATTAAACTCATTGTTTTTTTATTAAGCAGCAGCGTAAACCACAATTTTAGATGTTTTACCTTCCAAACCGAAGAAATTTCATATAAAGTTTCAACCCCTATTTTATCCCCATAGGGGTAGAATTTCCAAAAACTAATAAATACATAACTTTTTTTTTATCAACCTAGAGATTAAATTAAAAATTTCACGTGTCCAGCTTTCAAACTATAGAAATTACATACAAACTTTCAACACCCTTTTTACCCCCGTTAGGGGTGGCATTTCCGTAAATAATTAAACTCATTGTTTTTTTATTGATCATCAGCGTAAACCTACAATTTTAGATGTTTTACCTTCCAAACCGAAGAAATTTCATATAAAGTTTCAACCCCTATTTTATCCCCATAGGGGTAGAATTTCCAAAAACTAATAAATACATAATTTTTATCTACCTAGAGATTAAATCTAAAATTGCACGTGTACAGCTTTCAAACTAAAGAAATTACATACAAACTTTGAACCCCCTTTTTACCCCCTTAGGGGCCAAATTTTCAGAAACTAATAAATATATTAATTCTTTTTATGAACCAAAAGCGTGAATCTACAATTTCACGTGCCTAACTGTAGAAATTACATACCAACTTTCAACCGTCTTTTTACCCCATTAGGAATGGAATTTTCAAAAACCAATTCATACATTAATTCTTTTTATCAACTGAGAACGTAATTGTAAAATTTCAAGTGACCAATTTACAAACTGTAAAAATTTCATACAAACTTTCAACTCCCTTTTTACCCCCTTAGGGGTCGAATTTCCAAAAACTAATAAATACATTACTTCTTTTTATCAACCAAGAGCGTAAATCTAAAATTTCACGTGTCCGTCTTACAAACTGTAGAAATTACATTCCAACTTTCAACCCCCTTTTTACCCCCTAAGGGTTGGAATTTTCAAAAACCAATAATTTTTATCAACCAAGAGCGTAATGTAAAATTTATTGTGTCCAATTTACAAACTGTAAAAAATTCATACAAACTTTCAACCCCCTGTTTACCCCCTTAGGGGTCGAATTTCCAAAAACTAATAAATACATTACTTCTTTTTATCAACCAAGAGCGTAAATCTAAAATTTCACGTGTCCGTCTTCCAAACTGTAGAAATTACATTCAAACTTTCAACCCCCTTTTTACCCCCTTAGGGGTCGAATTTCCAAAAACTAATAAATACATTAATTCTATTTATCAAGCAAGAGCGTAAATCTAAAACTTTCATGTGCCCAACTTACAAACTGTAGAAATTACATACAAACTTTAAACCCCCATTTTACCCCCTTTGGGGAGGAATTTCCAAAAATCCTTTCTTAGTGCTCACTTACGCCACTTGAGGAACCTTTCTGCCAAATTTCATGCTTCTAGGCCTAGCGGTTTAGGCTGTGCGTTGATCGATCAGTCAGTCAGTCAGTCAGTCAGTCAGTTTCTTCTTTTATATATATAGATTATAGTGTAGCATCCCAACGGTGAAAGAAAATGATATCGGTCCAGTAATTTTTAAGTTTATTCATTACATACAAAAACATAACAAGTAAAATTTCAAAATTTAAAAAACCCCCGCCACATTTTTATTTCATGCTACATAATTTATCTAGAACATAGTAGATACGCTTCGATCGGCAATCTATTGAACACGTAATTACATCGACCACATAGCCGTCTAGGGGCTATGTTGTCGATGCGTAATTATGACACGATATCTTGCGAAAACACCCCGATTCAAACAGTAAAACGCCCATAACTTTTGAACGGCTGAATCGATTTTATTCAAACATAGCTAAGAACACTGTCGACCAAATCACCTAACAAACAAAAAAAAAACCAAATCAAAATCGGTTTATCCGTTCAGGAGCTATGATGCCACAGTCAGACAGCAACACACGTCAAACTTATAACACCCCTCTTTTTCCGTCGGGGGGTTAAAAATACAAAACAACAAATCTTTCCTCTTTATAAATGCTTTGGATCTGAAAGGCACACTAGTTCTTTTAAAATCAAATTTAAAGGAATTCCTATTGGACAAATTGAAGAATTGTAGTGCTTAATATTGTTATTGTTTTTTCTTTTTTAGATTTTATGATATCTATGGAACGTATGTATTGAATATTTTCTCAAAAATGTTATGTAATATTGCCATAACATCTCTAAAAAGTCTCCAGAAAGTAAATTCTACCGGAGACTTATTCACAACTCTCCAGTAAGAAGCGAGATTTTAAATTTGGAATCTCCTACTGTCCAGTAAGTAAGTATGTAATTTACTTACTGGACAGTAGTAGTGATAGGTCCGATATATCAAAACGTAGCTTATATCGGATATATGTTAGATATTATATCATATCGATATCTATACCAAAATAACCGATATTACATAAACTATATCTAATATAACTGTACTACTAATACCGATATCTGAAAACCGAACCAAACCATTTACTTTTCAAAATCAATGAGGAACAACGAACAAAAATAATTATGCCCGCGTTAGGCCTTTTTATTCGCGCGATTTTTCGCCCATTCTGCGGCCTATGAAATTGTATGAAGCTGCACGCATTGCGGTAAAAAACTACATAAATCCGCGCAAATAAAATCGCAGTGCCTGCTAAGCCTTAAAGTGTTCATTTGTTTTTTTTTTCAATAAACAGCTTTCTATTAGCGAGCCAGTTCAAAATTTAAATTAAACCTTTGATAAGTTACCTCCTTGGTTGCCATGTTTCGGTGAAAAAGATCGTTCCATTTTTAAATTACACGACAGATATGAGTTTACTATGTAATTTATTTGGACGCTACACACGGCAGATATGGATTTTCATACAACTTTTGCCGGCCGCTTCTCTCATTTATTTGATCTGTACTGCAATTTTGATTTTTCTCGAAAAAGGTTGTAAAAATAATGCTCAAATTTCCAAGCATGTTTGAGAAAAATATAAATAAATGTCCCCGGTAAATCGATCACAATATCTATCAGTAATTGCCCTAATATGAATGTAACCTAAATTATTATATTATTATTAATTAAACGAATTTGTTGTTAAACTTTCTTTCATTTTTGAGAAAAGCATTATACAAGCCTCAACCAGTAAGAAAGACATACAGGCCTCGTATATAACCGGACCTCACCTGCGGTTCGGTCCGGTTAACTCATACTTGGCCAGGAAGTCTTACTTACTGGATTCTGCAGTAATGTACTATAAATGTAAAATGAATGGTAATTGTTTGAGGATCTATTAAATTGACACAAAAAATTGTAGTAGGTAATTAACTTATAATTGTTTTCTTTTTATTTTTATTATGGTGTATATGGAATGTATGTAATTGAACTGAATTGTAAAATTAATGGTTTTGTTTTTGTGACTAATTTGATTTTAATTTTGATTTATTTTGTGTAAATGTTCAGATACAAATTTATTGTTCATGAATAAATGACTAATTACTATAATATTAGTATAGATATGGAAATTAAGCATGTGAATAGGCTCCATGTTTTACGGTCAAGTTGTAGGAGTATGTAAAAGTTATAGTTCACAGTGGCAATCCTCGTCTACGTATGTATGATTTTATCAACGTAATTAGCTTATTTCGCCCTTCCGATTGACCTCAGTTGACTGCACAGCTTGGGTCCTCATGTACTGGAAGTAGTCTTGTCATGTATATTAAGCAAGGTAGACCGCTGTAGCACTCATGTAGGTGTACATTTTGGCGAGCGTTTACGTATACTTAATATCTATACTAATATTATACAGCTGAAGAGTTTGTTTGTTTGAACGCGCTAATCTCAGAAATTACTGGTTGAAATTGAAAAAATATTTTTGTGTTGGATAGTCCATTTATCGAGGAATGTAACATCACGCTACGACCAATAGGACCGAGCATAAATGCAAAATGTTGCAAAAGCGGGCAAAATATTCCTTTTTACCCGACTGCCGAAGGAGGGTAATGTGTTTATCAGTCTATGTATGTATGTAAGTATGTATGTATGTATGTAAGTATGTATGTAAGTATGTATGTAAGTATGTATGTAAGTATGTATGTAAGTATGTAAGTAAGTATGTATGTAAGTATGTATGTAAGTATGTATGTAAGTATGTATGTAAGTATGTATGTAAGTATGTATGTAAGTAGGTATGTATGTATGTATGTTTGTTCCTATGTGGCGTTCTAGAGACCAAACGCGTTGGCCGATTTTGATGATTCTTACGTCAATCGACTCGTCTTAACTCTGCGAGTGTCACTGGCTACATAAAAATTTTATAAGAAAAAAATGGCGGATTTTAGGCGCCATTTTGTGGGAAAAAAAAATTCAGCCCATCGTGTGGGGTATCAAAATAAAGGGTTTTAAGAGGTGATTTCAAAAATATATAACACTTATATGTTTAAATATACCTAATTAAAAAAAATAACTAAAAAGTTAAAAATAAAAAACAAATAATTAAAAAAACATCCGGTTTTGGACAGCCAGCTCGCGAATATGTATCCTCCGACTGCACAGCAAGATTTTCTTCTTGTTTACGTCTTTTTAGTTCGCTTTTTAAGCAGTCGGGTTTTTTTGATTTTTTTAATTATTGTCAGTTTCCGTTGAGTGCGCTGCGTAAACGGTTTAAATGACGCAAATATCATGTATGACAGAATTGTTCCTCTTAAAAAGTTCTAAAAAAAAGTCCACGACAGTATATTTCTATCTTTTAAGATTGACATATGCTATAAACTTTTTTAATGGTAATAAAATTTTTATGGTAATAAAATTTGTTCATTTGCGAAGGAGTTTTATCGACATCTATACTAATATTATAAAGCTGGAGAGTTTGTTTGTTTGTAGGGTAGGTAGATACGAGTAGATAGCCAGTTGACGGGAGCGAAGCCGCGGGGGTCAGCTAGTAATATAATAATATTACAAAGAGGTAAGGTTTGTGAGTTTGTGAGGTTGTAGGGAGTAATCTCTGGATCTACTGAACCGATTTAGATGAAATTTGGCATAGAGATAGTTCGAGACCCTGGGAAGGACATAGGATAGTTTGCATTCCCTTTTTAAGCGGGCGAAGCCGCGAGCAGAAGCTAGTTTATCATAAGCATCAACAGTTCTCTCAGGAGTACTCAGGGACCGACCAGTGTTGCGACGCTTGGGGTAGACCTATGTCCAGCAGTGGGCGTCTTTTAGCTGAAATGATGATGATTACATAACTTCACGCCTGTAACCAGTAATCAAGGTAAGGCAGTGGTGCATCTATACTAATTCACTCCTTTACTCTCTATCCATTTTCATTAGAGCCATTCATTAAAATTTTCTTCATCACAGTCATTTAACTATTCACAGATATCTTATACCCAAAACATACTTATCATTGAGAAGTTCCAGTGGCCATCTGTGGTCTTCTTCATCAGTTCCGCTTCATCAAATGATACTTTCTGAAGGCAAATGCTTGCAATGTTGATGCACATACAATTATCGCTGTCTATAAAAAAACAAACTTGAAGTCGAACATAGAACCTCCTCCTTTTTGGGAAGTCGGTTAAAAATTCAAGGAGTTGTCTCGATTTCTCTAAAATCCCATCATCAGATCCTGACATGATGACCATGGAACCACCTGGAAAGTATCCCCCTTCAAACAAATGAAGAATTTTCCAAATTGGGAGTAATAGGGGCACATAAATTAAAAAAAACCGGCCAAGGTCACGATGGGTTCCGTACCATTATTGCAAAAAAACGGCATAAAATCACGTTTTTTGTATGGGACCCCCTTTAAATATTTATTTCATTCTGTTTTTAGTATTGGTTGTTATAGCGGCAACAGAAATACATCATCTGTGAAAATTTCAACTCTCTAGCTATCACGGTTCTTGAGATACAGCCTGATGACAGACAGACAGACAGACAGACGGACGGACCGCCAAGTCTTAGTAATAGGGTCCCGTTTTTACCCTTTGGGTACGGAACCCGAAAAAAACTTCTTTTTTTTAAGTCGATTAAAAACCCAATCGGTAACACTTTTCCCCACCCGGGCATCAAACCCAGGACCTCGTGTTCAGCAATAGCGCTTACGACCACCAAACCAAAGAGGCAGTCTATATCTATTGTTAAATTTCTATTTTTGCAATCTAATGGCGATAAAACATTCTTGATACATTTTTTCGCCTAATCTTTTGTACTGAATATTGAGTCACGTCCTAAAGCGAACCCAGCAAAGAAGCGAGTTTTTGCTAGAAGTATATTAATGGAATCAGTAGACGCCAGTGGTGTAAATTACTGGGGTCATGAAAGATCGATTTCGTGATGAAAATATCTATGTTCATTATCAGCCTTTAAGGTTACACTAGTCGAAAATTCTTCCATACAAACGTAGTCTGGCGATTACTCCACTGATTGACGGTGTTAGTTTCAAAATAAAAAAAAAAATAAAAAAAAGATACTACCGACTTCCAAATACAAAACTACAAAGTGAAAAATAACTTTATTTTTTGAAGTCGGTGTCTTTACCAATTTGTACCATTTTTTTTTGCGTTATGGACACCGACTTCATTAAATAAAGTTATTTTTCACTTTGTAGTTTTGTATTTGGAAGTCGGTAGTATCTTTTTGCAAAAAAGTTTTTTTATTTTTCACTTTTTAGTTGTATCTACCTAATAGGCAAGTTAGTAAGGTTACTATAACGCCAGAATAGATTTCATGAAACTTGAACATAACCGGTGAAATAAGAGATCTGCGTATCCCTTAAGAGCGTTCTGGCGTGATTATATGTTATGAAATGGTATAAACAGACATGCGATTGCAGCAATCCCGAGAGATTTGCCGTTATTTATTGAAGAGTTCTGCTGTATATCTCCGAAGTTCTTCATCAGATCTTCACCAAATTAAAATGGGACCAATTTCGGAACATACTTTTCCAAAATAAAAAAAAATTCAAAATCGGTCCACAATTGACGGAGACATCGGTGAAAATAAAAAAAACATAATGTCGAACATAGAACCTCCTCCTTTTTGGGAAGTCGGTTAAAAATGATATCAATTTATCTCATCATTATCTAGCCCTGTATGGAAACAGAAAAGTAAGAAAATACAATATTTGAAAGTTATGAGCGTCGAAAGTTCCATATTTCAACACTAATTTTAACGCATCTTTGGGCGGAAATAAATACCATAAGAAGAAGGAAAATTGCAAAACGGCCTCCATACAGGGATAGATTAGTAATTCAAAAATGCAAATAATTTTATTTTGAAGATATACATTCAGTAGTTTTTCATGATATCTAGACGCCCAAACGCCTGTTCATAAAATTTTGCGCGCTGGTTTTCGTCCTAAATCATCATCCATTTCGCTACAAATTTGCAAAAGTGCTAATTTGTACGAGAACTAGCTTTTTACTGCTCATCACAGCATCAATCTCTTTCGCACGTGTTGTCGGATGAGACAGCATGCATTTTAACCCCGCGCACAAAATAGTTCGTGCCGTTGACTAGGGGAACCTTAATGTTGCCACTGTGAGAGGGAATGGGCCGGAATCATCGACCACATAGCCACTAGACGCCTAATAACAGGCGAGCGATGTCTGTCAACACATATGACTAAAAAGATCATATACAGGTAATACTGATCGCCACTCGACAATTTCGAATTAGTAGCGACCACTTCTGTGAGCCGTAAACATTTCCGTTTCAGTCAATAAAAAATTGATGAAATAAATTTTATAATGGCCTCTTGTACAATATGTTGCTATGGTAACAACAGCCAGACATCGAGTTTCCGAAAAAATAACATAACATTAAATTGATAAGTTAATAATTACATAAACATAATTAGATTTATTTTCTAATATTATTTATCGGAGTTCATATTATACTGGTCAAGTTTGTAGGTGAACACGCCCACCGCATGTTTGCGTCTCTTTCTTTTTAAAGTATTTTTTTCGCTATCTCTTGTCCTCTAAAATTTCGTAAACAAAACTAGTGAAGCACCATATCCTATGACCAAATCTGTTATCGATAGAACTAGAAACCTTACAAATACAGACATTAAATTGAATAGTTTATTAATTGTGAAACGATTTTTTGATTACGTTTTTTACTAATATTTAATATTACTATATTTAAGAACCAAAAACCGAAAAAAAAGTATGTTTACCTTTAGAATTTTGTTTCTTTTTTTTAATTTTAGCATTTTATGCTATTACTAAAATCTTAAAACGCCGTATAATAAAAAATAAAAAAGGTAATATTAATTTTTTTTAAATACAAATACTATTTATAAAAATCGATACCTTCCTGGTTTTATTTAAATCTGTCCCACCCTTAATGATGCTTAATGATGCGTATGACCTTGGTAAGGGACCAATCAGAGCGCAGTACCCCGTGCCTCATACCTCAGCTAGTTGACAGAATTGTTTTGATGTATTAGATCAAGCATTAGGCGTCTAGGGGCTATGTGGTCGATGGCCGGAATCCACCACGCGGACCTAGTGCGGCTTGGTGGATGCCAAATGTCTCCGACTCCTAGGACGGCCGGTGTCCACACAATGTTTTCCTTCACCGTTTTTAGAGCAGTGGTAATAACATAATTTACACAAACTAATGCGTCTGCCTGGGTTCGAACCCATGACATACGATACGTAAGTCGGACTCTTGATAACACCACAAAAATAAACCGGCCAAGTGCGAGTTGGACTCGCGCACGAAGGGTTCCGTACCATTAATGCAAAAAACGGCAAAAAAAAAACATGTTTGTTGTATGGGAGCCCCACTCAAATATTTATTTTGTTCTGTTTTTAGTATTTGTTGTTATAGCGGCAACAGAAATACATCATCTGTGAAAATTTTAACTGTCTCACTATCACGGTTCATGAGATACAGCCTGGTGACAGACAGACGGACCTCGGAGTCTCAGTAATAGGGTCCCGTTTTTACCCTTTGGGTACGGAACCCTAAAAACTATTGAAATAATTCGATTGAGCGTGCTTTCTGAATAATGGCCATCACAATAATTTTAATATTGACATTGATTTTAACATAGAATAGGTAAGAACGATTAATATTTAAGCAACAATCTCGCCCCGCTGTGCGAGGCTCCTACTTCTGTCTGCATGGTTAAGACCCTAAAACACGAAGGAGATGACGGGAGATAAGAGTTCGCTCGCTCATTTCAGCTCCCGTCATCTCCTTTGAACCTAGCCGTTACCACTGAACAACCACTGTTCTTCATGAAAATATATAAATAGAGATAATCTACCCATCCGGCAGCAAGATAAGCATACGACATTGTTGCCTTGGCGAGTAGAACCTGGATAAGGGTAGCACTGGAACGTGGGGATTAGCACAAGAAAATTGAGACCTAAGTCCAGCAGTGGGCGAAGTCAGGCTGCGGTTGATGTTGATCCATTGTTTACCATCGATAAAGGAACTAATAAACTGCCTTGCCTGCCGAAACAGGTTATTACAGTATTCAATTTGTAGAAAGTGTACGTACGAACGGACCGCGTGCGCAAATTATACGGCTAAATTAAATATTACAACGATTACAACATAGAAGAAAAATCATTGCATTGCAAGCAAGCAAGCATCTCCAAAAAAGAAGTCTTTTTACAGTTACTAGAAATGTATAGGGAAATGCCCTATAACTATGCTTTATACTAATTATAATTTTACAAATATTATAAAGAGAAAAGATATTTTTTTTAAAGAGGTATTTTTGTATGTTATGAATAAACTTAAAAACTACTGGACCGATTTCAGAAATTCCTTCACCGTTGGGAAGCTACACTATCCCCGGATGACATAGGCCACTTTTTACCCGACTGCCGAAGGAGGGTAATGTGTGTGTATGTTAGTTCCTATGTGGCGTTCCAGAGACCAAACGCTTTGGCCGATTTTGATGATTCGTACTTCCACCGATTCGTCTAAACTGGTCTTAACCATGCCAGTGTCACTGGCAACATTAAAATTACAAAATAGAAAAATGGCGAATTTTGGGCGCCATATTGTGGGAGCCCAATGTTGTTTTTTTCATCCATACCCATCGTGTGTAAAAGTTATTAATTAGGTATTGAACATTATTTATGAAAAGTGATAATTATTTATTAAATATATACTTCACTAGCTGACCCGCGGGGCTTCGCTCCCGTCAACTGGCTACCCTGCCTACCTAATAATTTGTATGCATCATCCAATAGTTTTCTCAGCGCACGCCAAAGAATGAATTTAACAGGCAACATTTTGCTACTTTGGGTTTTTACATTATTGCAATTTTCATAAGGACCTGTATTTTTTTTTGAAAATAATTTATTACCTATGACACTCAGGAATAATGTAGCTTTCTACTGGTGAAATATTTTTCAAAATTGGTTCAGTAGATCCAGAGATTACCCCCTACAAAGTCACAAACTCACAAACTTTACCTCTTTATAATATTAGTATAGATAAATGCGTGGTCTCTACGATTTAGAATCCAATTTAGTGTTGTGTGACCACTTGCTAACAATTTAGGCTACTAACTGTTCCTCATTAGATTTTCTACACATTGCATAGTGTAATAATTGTTTAAACGAACTCGTTATTAACATACTAAGAACACGTAAAAAGCTATTGAAGCGTGTCATTGGCGGACTCTCTCTGCAAATAAAAATCTATCCTTCTCAAACACCCGTCGTTTACCTATCCTCGTCCCGCTCACGATAATTTTAAAATCACAAAAAATGCTTCGCTGGTCCTGCCTAACAAAAAAACTGCTCACCGTCCCTTATTTTTTATCAACCTGCACTGGGCAGAAAACAATTGAAAGATTTTGTCTTCACCTACACAAAAAGTTTTTTTTTTTTATACCTGGACGGGACGAGGTTATGATAAATGAAGTAACATAGCGTTTTTATTAAAGCGTTGTTATTATGTAACATTGACCGCTTTCCTCAGTTGGGAGTATAGAAAAAACAAACCTATCTTACTCCGACACTATATAGTGTTTCTCTTTCTAACACAAGCATTTTTTTTGTATACGATCCTCGTTCTCCCCACAGTATTTTAGTATCATAGTCACAGTATTTTAATAAGGGCCGATTACACCAACAAAACTAATTGCGATTAGTCCAAGTCAGTGTATGCAAATACGTTCTAATTGGTAGTTTCTCAGCAATCACAACTAATCAGACCGCTGTATTTGCATAAACTGAGTTTAGTTGAACTAATCGCGATTAGTTTCATTGGTGAAATCGGCCTTAAGGCCCAGTTTTTGATCCGTAGTTAACACAACCAATGGTTATTAATTAATATGCTAACCAATGGTTTTAAATTTCGGTAAAACGCGTTTATTCATAAACTTTTAGTGTAACAAATGGTCGAATAATTAACTCTCCAACTTATTTCATCATTTGTGATCCTAACAATTGATGAATAAACGCATTTTTGCGAAATTCGAAACCATTGGTTATCACATTTAACCATCGTATGAGTTAACTACGGATAAAAAACTGGTCCTTATAGGTTCCTGCCTAGCAAAAACAATTCTGCCCAACATCCCTTTTTTACGCAACTTCTTCTTGCCCAACAATTGGAAGATTTCTTTTTTGTACAGGACAATGGTCAGCATTCACAAGTTTTTTTTGTCAAAAACCCGGCCAGGACGAAACTATGATAAAAAAACTGTTTTTTTTTTTTCTCCCAAGAGAACATTATACCGGGATGAAAGTAGCATATGTGCTATTCCAGATTATAATCTATCTCTGAGCCTTTCGTCTAGACCCGTCCACCCGTTGTGGCGTGATTGAGTAACAGAAATACATCCATCCAAACTTTCGCAAATACGATATTAGTAAGATTAACCGACTCTTTGTAACATTGACCGCCTCTATCTGTTGGGAGTACAGCAAAAACAAATCGATCCTACTCCAACACTTTAGTCTTCTCTTTCTAACACATGTATTTTTTTTGGCTCCGAGCCCCTTTTCACTACTGACCGATATCGCTAGTTTGTCACGATGCACAGTACCCTTTTTTTTGTTTTCGGGGGTTGGCACAGTACCTGTATTCTGCACCCTTGCGTGGGTTCACACGTTTCAAGTAATAATAGTTAAACACATCTTCCAGTACAGGGATGCCTAACCTTTGTTTGGCGAACATTTTTTTTAATGTGTCCATGACATCAAACAAAGAATAATTATCCAAGACTCTTTTTTGCACCCTGGTATTTGTACAGTAAACATTAAGTTTACTGATTTATACATATTTATTTAAATGATAGAAAAAGTTAGTGTCATTTCTGTTGTTGCAAAATAAATGACAAATGAGATGTTTCGATACCAAACCCTTCGTAAATAAAGCTAAATTGTTGCTTTGTTCCAAATATCTAATACGATTTTGTGCAGCTGTTGGGGTGGCGTCGCAAGTTCTATGTTTCACATCTGCCACGCGTCCCCGCTACAGCAAAATAAAAAAATAACCCACATTAGGATTTTTCTTTGTTGTCGTGGGTGCGTTAACAAACATATTTATTTTATTTATTTATTTAATCAGTAATAACACATACATTTTATATAATTAAGTTGATGCCAACATAAACTCATTAGAGTTTTACCGTGCACCAAAAACATCGACTACATAATATAAACAAAAAATTACAACCACTTAAGTAGGTACTTAGGTAAAAAGTAACAACAAAAAGAATAAAAATTACAGCGGGTATATGCGAAATAATTCTCTAATACTAACAAGCGCACATCAGTGACCACTCCGGCCTTCCATCCTTAAAACAAAAGTGGTGGAGAGTTTTTAAGTTGATACAGGTTGTTCCCAAAATAATAACTAATGTTTTTATTCATTGTTAATTTTCAACTTTATTTGTGTTTTGATATTATAAATACACAAAAAGCCAGGAATGCTAAATATATTGCCTGGCTGGAGGCCATAGTTTTGTCTCCACAGGATCGCCCGGTTAAGCAGAAACCAATCACTTATATAGACCGGCGAGAGGCCACAAAAAAAAAAAGTTTTTAAATATTTTATATTGGCGACAGAACTATCTTGTCGCGTGCCACAGGTTCGCCATTCTTGTTCCAGTATACTATAAGAGCCGATTTCATCAAAAGAAACTAATCGCGATTAGTTCAACTAAACTCAGTTTATGCAAATACAGCGTTCTGATTGGTACTTGCTCAGCGGGTCTCAACCAATCATCACGCTGTATTTGCATAAACTGAGTTGGACAAATCGTGATTGATTGGCGACAGAACTATCTTGTCGCGTGCCACAGGTTCGCCATTATTGTTCCAGTATACTATAAGGGCCGATTTCACCAATGAAACTAATCACGAATTGTCCAACTCAGTTTAAATGCAAATACAGCGTGATGATTTCTTGAGACCCGGTGAGAAACTACCAATCAGAACGCTGTATTTGCATAAACTGAGTTTAGTTAAACTAATCGCGATTAGTTTCTTTGGTGAAATCGGCCCTAATAAAAGTATAATAAACTATTATTGGTTGATTTTAAACTCTCCTCAAGTTGATTTAAATTGCATACCATGAAATCGCATCTCAAATGAATCGAGTTGTTTTTCGTAAAAAAATACAATTTATTTTAAATATATGCAGGGATAACATGCAGAGCAAACCAAACATATTCGTTTGAACTTTGACGCGATATTAGGTATGTATGTAAAGTCAGTATCGTGTCAACAAACAAATAAAACTAACAACCAGGAGCTACCTTATCGGAAATTATATTCGTCGTGAATATGCCTATACGCCTAGTGCAACTATATATTTCTAGTACCTGGGGCGAAAGAAAACGACGTTTTCTAAAAATAAAACCTAGCTAAATCGATTTATCGACCCCGAAAACCCCAGCATACTAAATTTCATGAAAATCGTTGAAGCCGTTGCTGAGATTCCGATTATGTATATATATATACATATACGTTTTAAGGTATTAGAACAAGAATTGCTCGTTTAAATGTATTAGATTAGATGTGTACCGATTTTCTAATGCAAGTTGCAAATACGTGAGGGACACGGAAACTACAAAGAAACATTTCAATGCGACTTAATGATTTCCAGTAAATAGACCTAGCATAGTGCAGCTGTACCGAATAACAATCACTGAACCTTGTAACGGAGTGGATAGATGTCCTTGGATGAGGACTAAGAACAATGACGGAAGTATAATAATGTTATGGACCAAGTGTTAAATACGGCATTATTCATAATGTCCGGGCAATTTTAAAAATGTCCCAATCACATCACATCACACCATCAGCATTTTTAATGTGCCCACTGCCTGGGGACACACTCATAGAGGGTTGTGG